>OZ019970.1:9480603-9590448 GCA_963970395.1 Ephialtes manifestator
ATCGATCAACGTACATCCTCATAGAGGCAGCTTCGTTAAAGGTGTAAAATAATGAGGAAGCAATTTGCAAGGTTCTACTTTGCAGGCTTTTTTAATGATTTTTTTCTATATAATAAAAAGTCTATTACGTATTTGTAAATAAATTTTTATTTGTTTACCATTTTTTAAACCAGTTAGCGAAACGCGATACAAATGACGCGATGAGAGTGTGATGTCTTCAACGCAACACGTAACACTTACATTATATTCGAATTCGCGCGAATAATGGGACATGCGCTGTGATATCTTAGCACGTATCGCATGCGCAGCGTGTTACTGCCCCGAGAAGTTACTTCTGCTACACGCGAGACGCATAACCTCGAATTGACGTTTTTATTTTTCGTTCATATTATGTTATTAGTTTGATTCCGTTGGCCATTTACGGTTTTTTTTCAATCAATTGTATTTAAAACAGAATCAACAATCATCAGAAGTGATCAGATATGTAAATTTGTTATGAAGTTGTAACCGACGATTAGCTACGCCTATCATACCCCGCGCGCCATCCTGCGAGTGTTGTGAATTCCTCGTCGCGTTATCGACCGCGTATCAGACTGGCGATCTAAATAGTTCCGCACACTAATGAGTGCGCTGCTTACGCGCAACCCACCTCACGAGGGAACGCCTAACCGTCGTCCCAGTCGCTTGACGACGCCGTGACGAGTGAGTCTAACAGTATATAGTGTGTATTTATGTGTATCGAGTGTTCTGTCGTGAGGTGAGTTTTTCTCTAATTATGGGTATTTTGTGCTGCCATTCTCTCTAATTCCTGATCTGTAATATTAATTACCGTCGCTCCGTAATTATAGACGGCGACTGGGCCCGGTATTTCCGTGGCAGAATTCAGTAGAATACGAGATATACATCTCGCTCTCCACGCGCCTTTATGACCGGCTTGCTGTTCGATATATGTATATATATGTGTATGGATTGAAATCGGGATGTGACAGAAGCGTCATTATCCAGTTCGAGGAATTACTGCAGTCAAGGAGCCATCGTATACTGCACTGTTACCCATTTTTTACTCGATTTTATTAATTGAGTGGAGAAACAAGGAATCTCACCGAGTCTCATCTATAACGGCTTCCATAGCGCGCAACGAGGGACAAGCGCTCTGTTTACTTCGATCGACTGTTAGCGGGACTGCTGTCTGAGTTGGTCGATCAACCGCTCGGCAGCAGCACCGCCTGGGCATACCACCGATAACCGCATTTCAGAGTTCGCGCATGCGCTCGAACGTTCTCAAGTCTCTGACTCGCTTTTCCGGTTTCTTCTCGGTTCTCGTCAACGGTCTCCACATGTCGCACGCACGGGCTCAACTGGTCGCACGCAATGGTCGCACGCACGGGCTCAACTGGTCGCACGCAATGGTCGCACGGACGGACTCAACTGGTCGGACGCTCATCGGCAATAGTTTTACTTTGCGGTCACCTCATCTTGTTCGGAAGTGTACAACGGTCAGCTCCGGGTAGCTCAAACGGTCCGCGCAAAGACATTACGTACGGGTTAAGTGAACGCGGGTTTATGTACACACCATCGACATACTCACGGGTGGTTTACTAAGCAACACGTGTGCTTCGGCATAATTGGCATTATTGGCTAATTTTTGTCACTCGGTCTATACAAGTGTTTTACGGACTGCTCCGGATATTTATGTGAATTTAACGGCTTACTCAATTAATTGTTGTGTTTTATGAAGTTTTTGGGTAAAATTAAAATGTTTATTTCGAGTTATGTATTTCCTGCCTACGCCATTTATTTATTATATTTACAACACCTGATCCACTATCAACCATCCACGGCATTATTTTACAACGACCTTCACATCGGATAAGTTTTTGCATCTTTATTTCTTCATTACAAGAGCCGTAGCCACGAATATATGGCCTGTTTAGTGTTCCAAACAACTATACACGAAGATATAAGTAAAATCTTCTGGGACCTAAAAGTGAAATAGTAACATGCCTTTACCCGGGTAATTTGGACTGATCATCATAATAGTGATACTACGAAGTGCTAGAATATTAGGCGCTGACTGTTGATGTTTGCTTCGAGGGGTTTAACCTTCCTGAGTCGAGTCACTATACATAGTTTATCTTGTGAGCGAAAGCAATAATTGTTCTTTTGAGACTTTGGTGGTGCAGCGATTGTGAATATTAATAAGGAAACAAAAAACCCACTCTCTTCAATTGTACTATTGCATTTTGTTAACAATTTGAATGATTGTTTATCCTTGCGGTAGCATCCTTCTGATGCGATTTAGTTAGCATGTCAAACTTAGGCGTGGACTGGTGAAGTTTGCCTTAAGGGATTTACCCCTCTTTATTAGAGTCAATTTCCTTAGTGTATATTGTTAGCTAACGTGATACTTACTCTTCTGAGAACCTGGTGGTGCAGCGATTGCGTATAAGATTAATAAACGAAAATCCACTCGGTTAACTGGTATTATTGCGTTTTGTTAGGAATGTAAGCTCCGGATTATCTTTGCCGTAGTATCCTTCTGGTACGATATAACTAGAATTAGGTTTTCTGTCAAAAAGTGGACATAGCTTCACCTGGTCACAGCCTTCCTGAGTCGATAATGGCAATGTGTGTATCCGATTTTCATAATTTATGTCCCAGTATCGGTTCAGGGATCCTAGTAGACTTTCAGTGAAGAGATCCACAGAGATATTTTGTACGGGAGAAATTTAGTGGAGGAATCTGCCATTATTATCTTATTTTTTCCAAATTTCTTGAACATAATTTAAATTCACTTTTTTGGTCTCGTTAATTTAAATATCGGTGTATGAGTAGGGGATTGAGATTTCATGGTTGATTCATGATCTGAGTTCCGCTCATATTACTTGCTCATCAATATAAGAAAAAAGAATAGGCGAAGCGTTCGCCGCATACTCTTGAGCCTCGTTTTAACGCCAGAAGCAGTAAGGACTTTTATGCAACTCCGCAGTGTTCTTCTTGGCCTCCTTCAAAAGTTTTATTGTTCATTCATGGCTTGAGAATCCAAGAAGAATACTGGGGTAACACCATTTTGTAGGCCCCATTCAGAATAGATTTTTCTCACTTGGCCTGAATCGAAACATTATCTCAATTCAGATATATTGAATGACTTTTCTCCTTGAAGTTTACACTGCCCAGGGTTGCATCGTTAATTCATGATCTTGCGGTTAGTGAATGGACAAGTAATCGATTTCTTTTCTTTTCAATGATTCATTACACCGATTTTTCATTCCGTTAATTCATGGAATCGAGTGATAATTGCAATTTATGTCTGAAGCTAAAATAAACATAATTTGACCCTTTTCTCTTTTCGTTCGGATTCAAATTTAACTTGTTTTCATTGGGTACTTCATACCCTTTGGAACGAGATAGCTGAACTACGTCCACTTTAGGTGTGAAAAGTATATGTCTTTAGTTTCTTATCTTTAGTCGAGAATTGTTCGAATGTACCTTCTTGTATGAAGGTTGTGTTACTACTAAGGGACTGATTGTCCAGGGTATAAAAGCACACAATGTGCAATACGGGGGAGATATAGCCGAGTCTAATCTACCACCCTTTGTAATCGCTATACATTGTTTCATATGCAAATTGAACTGATTATTTATATTTTTGTATGTGTGTGATGTTTAACTGTTAAGGTAGAATAAATTCAGTGCTCATTCCTAAAATTCATGCGTACTTTATATGAGATTGATGCCCTTCAGGTCCCCTGATTTTCTCTGACTCTCGTCATTGAGCAAAATAACTTCATATAAGATGTAACAAAGTAGATTGTTTACAAGCTTCGCCCTGTAGGCCGGCTCGAAGGCCATCACACGCCGCCTATATTTGGTTTTTTTTACGTTGTTAATTATATTCTAGATTAAGTACAGGTTAATATATTGTGTAGGAATCACCCTTTCCCTCTCCCCTCCCCATTAATATCTCTGGTATGTGTGCGTAGTTTTAAGGAACGAAGAGCAACGAGGCCCGCGAGAACAAGATAGAGAGACTACGGCCGCTTAGGCAGAGTGACGTGGGGAGGGTGTGGGCTGGAGAGTAATCATCTGACCCCGGACAGCATCTACAGTCAGCTGATGAGTACACTCCGCACCACACGAGTAGCCTCCACGCTCGTGTGGACATATGTTGGAGTTAGCCGCCCAACTGCGTGAGTGTACTCGCACTACAAGGATCGCCAGCAGCAGTCAAACAGCCCGCGGCGATCACACCGTCCAGCTGCGCTACACTGCTCCGCCGCAGCACCGATCGAGCGCCACTGACCAGCCACACTCGATCCGCTGATCGATGCCGATGCGCCGTAGTGCTCTCGAGCAGAAAACATCGAGGAAGAAGCGGAAGGACATTTTCCTTACTTCGAGCCTGGCCGTCATCGCGTTAAGTAGAGCGTTTATAATATATTTCGAGAGTGACCGGTGGGAATTGTCCCCGGTACTGTTTTGTGTGTGATGGAGTGAGTAATTTTTAATATATTTTTTGAGACCCTTTTTCGCCCCTTTAGCCACGTTTTTTTCCGGATTTAAGTGTTATTGTTTTGTATTGCGTTAACCGGCTGCCACCCCGTGGAGCCCGGCATTTTCCGATAGAGTTAAGTAGTGTATTTCGAGTGTTTCCTGCGTGCGAGGTAGTGTGATGATGATGGCGACCACCTCGGTGATATTTTTTTAGTGCGTTATTTTTTTTTCCCCCCCATTATTATTTGCCATAATTATTTTCCCATTATTAGTTCGCCCATTATTATTTTCCCATTATTAGTTTTGCCCATTATTATTTGCCATCATTATTTTCCCATTATTAGTTCGCCCATTATTATTTTCCCATTATTAGTTTTGCCCATTATTATTTGCCATCATTATTTCCCCATTATTAGTTCGCCCATTATTATTTTCCCATTATTAGTTTTGCCCATTATTATTTGCCATCATTATTTTCCCATTATTAGTTTGCCCATTATTATTTTCCCATTATTAGTTTTGCCCATTATTATTTGCCATTATTATTTTCCCTCATTATTTTTCCGTTTATTTTGACCCTGTTAGTGAATATTTCCCCCCCCCCCTCCCTTCAGCCACACCGAGGTAATAATTAAGTAGACATCGAGTTCGGGAATTCACGTCCTTGAGACCCGTCTCTTCTCCCAGCTAGCCGTGCCCGTGTGTTATTATTTTGGAGTTCGATTTTCTTGTGTTCGGAATCCCAAAAACGACCGTGAAACGTCACCGGTAAAGTAACGTTGCTACCCGATACGTAGCTGGCGCCCATTCTCCCCGTAAATTCAATTATTTTCATTTCCCACCGTGATTGAATATTCCCCTCGCCGCCCCTTTGCCCTGATATCTATCTAATTCGCGCCATTATAGTTAGTCTAGCTAGAGTTATTTTATTGAATCTTTCTTTTGTTTTTGTTATCGAGATTTTGGTCATTAAATAGACTTTTGTTATTTTTTTTTTATAATTCATTTCTTGTTTTTTTTTCTGTATTTTCACTAACCCCTTCCCCCTCCTAATAAAAAGGGAAGCCGGTTATAAAGAGCATCGTCGTTTATGGATTTATTCGGGTCTAAAGTTGCTATCTAGACGTACACCTATCATTGCTCGCATGGGCATTTAATTTTCACTTGCTCATAGCCTTTTTTGAATTTACGTATTGAATCCATTTCTTCCCCGGTGACTTTGCCACCGGCCACGTGTCACGGAGAAGAAATTTCTTTACAAAGTAATGATTTAATGTTTGTGCAGCACATTTGTGAATGTGTCAACACCGGATAAATTTTCAGTGATGTTGTCAATAAAAGTGATCATCCCCATATTATTTACAGGTTTTTTTTTCAAATTATGCATTCATTTACTTATTTATTTGTAAAAAAAAACATTTATTAATAACATTATTAATAATATTCTGTAATCTGACTTGCAAATAATATTTTTATTTTGTTCATTAAAGGTACTAAGGTGCCCCAAAGGTGAAAACAGCATAAACATTTTTATTTGAGTGGTAAGATTTAGATGCCATTTGCCGAAACTTGGTTTTAAACCTATTCTGCGCGTGACTCCAAAGACCAAACTGCTAGGCAGATTGGGCTGGTTGACGTCTCATTTTCTTCTTCATGAAAAGATGGAGCAAAAGTTAATAAAAGGTAATATTTTTCAAGTGACATAATTATTACCAAATAAATTTTATGCTATTTTCTAAATCAGTTATTAACTTGCTTTCAGAATGAAAAAAAAATATTTTGCTCCATTTAGCCGGTGTATCTTTTTATGAAGAAGAAAATGAGACATCAACTAGCCCAATCTGCCTAGCAGTTTGGTCTGAATCACGCGCAGAGTGGAAAACCTAAGACCTTTGCTTAAGATAATATGCAAAGGCATACGCAAGTCAGATGGCCGTAAAAAATCCTTTGATCGAGTACCAACAATATAGTTCATTGATCATTTTATATGCAAGAGAATTTGGATGATATTGAATTTACAAACTTAATTATTTTGACCTGACTTCCTCCCCTTAAAGAAAATGATAGTATGGAAACTCAAGTATATATTTTTATGGGCGAAGATTTTCGTGAATCAACGAAAAGAAATTTCTCTGTGTAATACTTTATTAACTTTCTAATAAAATGCTGATAATTGTGACGGAATTGTGACGTTTTTAAAAAAATTAATCGTGGAAAAATTGACGAACTATCAAATACCTGAACTACCCGGATACCCGAACTACCCGGATACCTGATCTACCCGGATATCCGAACTACGCAGATACCCGAATTACCCGAACTACTCGAACTACCCGGGGAGGGAGATTGCGAGTTGTCGCAATCTCCCAAACTACCCGAACTACCCGGATACCCGAGGTATCCGGTCTTGAACTTCGAATCGATGAGGTACGAATAGTTCGAATATCCTGATTTGTGAGTTACCCGAATTAAAGTGGGAGCCCTACTTGGAAATGCTCCAACACTCGCCCGCGTCTTGCAATAACGTATCGCAATCCGAGTCTCTGGCTTCGGTCGAGCTCGATCTCTAACACACGTCTTATCAATTCTTATATCGACTAATTAATGCTTTTACTTGTCTCCGGAAAAATGTACTATTGAACTGTCGCGGAACCCTTTAAACTCAGCGGGATACCATTCTTCGAGAATACTCAATTACTTCAATCCAATCCTGTCGCGTGTCAATCCTTTCAAACACTAACAGGATTACAACGGATTAAGTGTTTTTGTGTGTCTGCGATCCGGCGTCGAGATAATCCCTTCCGAGAATAATTTAAAGGGAAATATAATATCTGTAATTCGGAATATAAAATTAAACGTCTTATTCCGAGTTGCGTATCTAGTATCAACTTGCATGTAGTTGCATTATTTGAATATCCTTCGCTTTACACTCAGCGTAATTTATCTTGACTATTTCCTATCACAATACTTCGCGTCTGATTTAGTTTCAAACGAATAGGCTATCTTCCGATGATGAGATAAACTGCTCCCTTGAGCTTTTCTCTGAGGGAACGCTTTCTCTTATTTTAACTTCCCTTTATTATTGTTGGTGGCGTGTCCAAAAGTGACAACACGCATTGTAAATTCCTTGCATTTGAGCATTGTGCTCCTCGTAGTGTCGTCAGATCACTACGTGAACATTAGAGTCATTATTTCTTTCTCTTTTGCTAACAATCGGGATTACCCGCATAAATTACTGATTTTCAATCAGTTCTACTATTTCTAAAATAAAACCGATGATGAGAACTTCTTTTTGTATAAATACGAAAACGAAATTCTGAGGTTTATTTCCATTACAAAAAAAAATCTTGTCGAGTCCAGTACACGAATTCCTCATTTTTTATATTCAGCGAATCAACTCTCTTTTTCTGTATCTAAATAAATTAATGCAATAAATTTAGATTTTTAACAAACTAACGTTTTGTTACAATATATTATCGACAGAACGATCGAATATTCGATTCGCTATTCCGGAACGAATCGATAACGATTTTGGTAGTTCAGTTTGCAAAATGGCTCATCCTATCAGTTTATATTATAAAATACAAAATTATTATTTAAATCTCCGATTCTTCAATTTCAGTACATATTCAGATGTGCATAATTTTTTCCTGAAGATGGGTGGTCTGCATTAAACAGTCCGAAATATTGAAAAAATAGTGATATTGTTGTATTTAATTGTCTATGTATATGTTACAATTAGTAACATATACATAGATAATTAAATAAAACAATTAATACAATTAGTAACATATACATAGACAATTAAATTCCATAATTGTATCTGTATTTTTGTTGGAGATGATTCTAAATATTTTTGTCATAACCCCTTTATTCAAAACCTTTTTTTTTTTGCTGCAATCGATTTCTAATTGTCACTCAATGTGAGAACGCAAATGTCTGTTTAAAATTCAGTATAGAGAGAAATTGCTGATTTGTATGAATATATTATCAACAGAACGATCGAATATTCGATTCGTTTGTTCGGAACGGATCAATAACGATTATGGTGGTTCAGCTTGCGACGCATTTTCTTTGCCTGCTATGTTCTAAAGCATTTGAGGCAATAAGCTACAATTTACTCAAGAGTTAAGGCACAATAACGCTCTCGCCGATTCGTTGTTTAGTCGGTTTCGATGCTTTCTAATGACGAGGGAGGCTTTAAAAAAAAACGTTCTACAGGTACAGACGTTGCTTGTATCGCCAAAAAGTCTCGTGCCATAGATGCGACGATCGGAAATCTTTTTTCGTGATTGCCCCACCATATCAAGATGTCTTCGTTTTTCTCCGCCCGATTGAGGCCCAGATACTCGTCTAACTCTGTTCGCCAGTTATTTTGGTTCGACACATCGGTTGAGTTACTCGATGCGAAGAGCGATCCTAGGTCAAGGAAATCATCATTTTCGATATCAGATGCGGAGTTCGGGTGGATGGACTCGCTAGACGAAGGCAGCAACGATGCATCACGCATTTTCGGTTCGTAGTAATTTCTCCGATATAATTCTTCGAAGCACTTAACGGATTGACTTGCCGTATCCTTCCCCCATGACGTTTTCTGAAAGGTCTCAATTTTGTGGCGTGGATCGAGTATTAGTACGATACAGTATATCCAATTGGCCTTCTGATAGTGCTTTAGGATCTTCTCTCGAGCTCGCGTACCGCGGCGCTCGGGCTGCGAACCTCGAATCGCGCAAAAACAGGGGCTACGATGCCCGAGCGAGTCTTGCCTCGTATATCTTCCCGCTGCCCATGCACACGGCTCACGGCCAGGTATCATCGAATTTTTTCACTCGCTTTTCAGCGACAGAAATCACGTCATATTGCAACGCAATCAGAAGAAAAGAATCGTATGCGACGCGGGAGGGAGCGCAATTTTCAAAATCGCGCTCTTCCCTTCCTTGTAGCATAATGTACTATTACATATCTTTATTTCATTCGGTGTAAAAAACGGGATTTCACGTACGCTTCGGGTGCATAATTTCCCGGTTTCACCGTATGAAGTAAAGTAATAAACGATACTCGGCGGAAAAACGTTTTCTCAGCTCGTGTCATAGCAGTGAAACTCACAGTCGTCAGAAAAAGTTTTATCGCAACTAGTATCGTAAAGCACTATTATTGCACTAGCATCGTAAAGTACTATTTTAGTAAAAGAACTTTAATTTCGATGAGCAACAAAAAAATAAATATCGCCTATTTTGTAACTGATCCAGTGTAACCTTGTGTGTACCTTTATTCAGCACACGCACCTTCTTTATGGTGGATATTGCGTCCGGATGAACCTGTAAATATTTTTCAGGATGATAGCGCTCGAGATGTCTCTTCAATCCTGTTGTATTACCGTTGGCCATTTTTATTATTTTTGAGCAAAAATTGCAGCTAGCCGATTTTGTTTTATCAGCGCCGACAGTTACGGTAAAAATCTCAGCACGAAGATTCTTTGCAGAGCCTGGAAACCGTTTTGCTTTCGTGTACTATTTTCGTTCAAGTTTTGTTAGTATAATGTTAAGAGTAGGCCACGGTGAAATTGCGACGTCATGTTCCCCTATATCCCTTTAAATTTTACAGAGAAATTCTACACATACAAAAAAATGTATTAAATTACCAAAAAATAATTTATTACCTCGAAAATCGACATTGCGATTCCACAAAACTAAATCTTACCTTGTATAGAAAAAGCTTGGAGCTGCAAATGTGAATGCTCTATAATATCACACTTTCACCGAGGATTACCCTTAATAATGTACTTGGAATTGCTGAGAGTCCGTCTTGTGGCTGTTCTTGCGAATCATTTTCTTCACGGACACGTTTTTCTCCACTCTCGTCAATGTTTTTTATTTGCACAAATACCCGCTTCATGGTTGCATTTCCTGCTATTCAAGAGTCGCGGTAGCGAATTGAGACAAGTACATTTACCTCCTACCTTACCGACCGACTGACTGACTAAGACGAGAGAGCTTCCGCGACTACTTCTTACACCAGCCAACTCAGTTTAGCCACATTTTTACGGTTCCATATCATGAAATTAGAAAATTGGAAGCTTTCCGGGCATATTTTTCATTCCCATTAGATGCATTATTTAAAAATATTGATATTGCCACCAAAATGGATGCTGTACGCTCTAAGGAAGAAAAGACATACGGTTTGTTACATCATGAAATCTCGAAAATATCTCGCTTTTTCAGTCGTCGTCGTTCGTCCATGCCAATAACTAAGTTTCGTTTCTGCCAATCACTAGCATCACTATATCCCTCGAGTATTATACTACTACATCCAATCGAACCAGCTGATACATATATCTCTCTATATTATAAAAAGATCTCGCCGTCGTCGCCGCCGCCGTGTCCAGAATCGAGGGACTTAGAATAATTTGGACTCGGGGCTTGGCGGAAGGGGGTGGGGCTAAAGGCTTGGGGCTAGCCCCAGCCCCTGGGGCTAGCCCAACCCCTTTCCGCCAAGCCCCGAGCCCGAATTATTCCAAGTCCTTTTCCAAAAACATAGGTCCCCCAAGGGAGGTGGGCACCCTTGCGGGGGTGCACCCTTGTGGGGGGGGGGGATCCTTGGGTGGGGGGCGATTGCGAGCGCGCGCAGCGCGCAAGCCACAATAAAATCCTAGTACACGCGCAGAAAAAAATAGTCCAGAATGGAGTCCCGGATGGAATCCGAGCAGTCCGGGACGGAGTCCAGATAACCGCTTGTATGGACTTCGGCTTTTAATCCGATCCCGAAGTCCATTCTGAAGTCCATCACTTCATCCCGAAAGGACTCAATTTGAATTCCATCCTGGACACAAAAAACTTTCCCGGACTCCATCCGGGACTCCATCTGGGATACCAAATACTCTCCTGGACTCCACCCTGGACGATCGGCAAATCGATCGCAGAGTCCATCCTAGTGTCCATTTTGGATTCTCGCCTGGACTGTTTTGGTCTCGATCCCATACTCTACCCTGGTATTCGTCCTGGACAGAGTCCATCCCGATACCAGGACCAGACGGTATCGACCTTGGACACCTTGGTGTCCAGACGGTCGATTGTGGATCGTCAACGAAGCGTCGGCCCCTCGCGTGTAGTTGAACTCAGAACAGCTTTGCAGTCTTATATACGCTGAGGCTTCAAGTCACTTGCGAGAAACACATCGACCGCTCGCCATCTAGCAGAACATTGTGTATCTGTGTTCCATATGATGCCACTAGATGGCGAACGGACGGAGCGTTTCTCGCAAGTGTTTTGAAACCCTAGCGTATATAAGACTGTGTTAAGTTGTCCTGAGTTCGACTACACACGATGGGTCTACCCTTCGTTGACGGTCCAAAATAGACCGTCTGGACACCGAGGTGTCCAAGATGGATACCGTCTGGTCCTGGTATTCACCAGGATGGACTATGTCTAGGATGGAGGCCATGGTAGAGTCCAGGATGGAGTCCAAAACAATCCAGGCGAGAATCCAAAATGGACACCAGGATGGATTCTGCGATTGATTCGCCGAGATTCGCTGATCGTCCAGGGTGGAGTCCAGGAGAGTATTTGGCATCCCAGATGGAGTCCTGAATGGAGTTCGGGAAAGTTTTTTGAGTCCGGCATGGAATCCAGATTTAGTCCTTTCGGGTCCCGTATGGAGTGATGGACTTCAGGATGGACTTTGGGATCGGACTAAAAGCCGAAGTCCATATGAGAGTCCATCTGGATTCCATCTCGGACTGTCCAGATTCCATCCCGGACTATTTTTTTCTGCGCGGGTATATATATACTATCCTAGTATATATATACTAGGACTTTATTGTAGCTCGCGCGCTGCGCGCGCTCGCAATCGCCCGCCACCCAAGGGTGCCCCCCCACAAGGGTGCCCACCACCCTTGGAGGACCTATGTTTTTGGAAAAGGACTTGGAATAATTCAGGCTCGGGGCTTGGCGGAAAGGAGTGGGGCTAGCCCCAGGGGCTGGGGCTAGCCCCAAGCCTTTAGCCCCACTCCCTTCCGCCAAGCCCCGAGTCCGAATTATTCTAAGTCCCTTGATTCTTGACACGGCGGCGGCGGCGGCGACGAGATCGTTATATGATATAGAGTGTGACGTGATTTTTTGGAAATCACGATCACAAGGGCTTGTGTTATCGTTACTTGCTATTTTTCAGCGTTTTCGAGCTGCTTTCTCTCGAATTTACGTTCTCGGTTTAGCTAAGAATTGTAATTCTTACGTTTTGTTATTTTTGTTGTAAAGTTTCGGTAGATCGGTGCACTCAAATCTGTCGCGAGGATGAGAGCTCAAAGAAACGAGCAGCCCGGCAGACAAGAGTCACCGAACGAGTCTTGCGATTAGTTGTAGACCGGTGTAAATCCGGCGCCCTATTGAGAAAATGTATTGCGCTAGAGAACGGGTGGAGTTTTGTTGGTTGTTTGCAAAGGATGGAGCATCCTGTTGCAGTATAGTGCATAGGTGTGCTGAGAAGGCCCGTTTTCGCGCGAAGCATTAAGGGAGGCGATTGTATAGATTTCGAAAATATTACCGGCATGATTTGCGTTCCCGATATAGTTACGAGGTGATTCGAGGGAGAGGGCAGTAGTTCTCGAGTAAGGGATTTTGGGAGGGATTCATAATTATTATGACGAGATTTCGATGATTGCTGGAGACAATCAGTCTGGCTCGGGACACCGCCGAGGTGCCTCGAGTCTAACTAAGCGCTCGCGTGTTGACAGTTTTTCTGTCGTTCGCGCGCGCGTCTTTCGCGTAGTTCTCGCGCTCTGTGGTCAGCGTACATCGTACGCTATACGCTCTCGCTTTCGTGAGTTTTATTCGATTGAATAAAACTAAAGTTCCCGTACTTTATTCAGTGCCGTGAGTGCACTGTGTTCTCGTAATTCCTCTGGGATTTTGTTATCGTTCCCCGGAATTAGCAGCAATAAATTTGGGTGAGTTGTTCTCGCATTTTAATTAATTTAATCGAAGATTTTCGATTAAAGATCTCGTATTAAGAAAGCTATTTACTGGGTCGTACCTCGACCCTCTCTACCACAACCTAGCAGTCTGAGCGGCCGTGCATTTCCGCAACCGTTCGTTCTCGCAAGCGCATCCAGTTGCGTTTGATAATTTTACGCGACCCCAAAAATTAACTAAGCTTCCGTCTTCTTTGATTTTGTTCTCGATCGTGAGTTTTTGCTCCGAACTTTCGATCTGGTTGGAGTCGAGACTGATCAACTCGATTCCTCGGGCATCCCGGTTAGTTAATACCGGTGAAACAAAAATTAACTGGCGCCCACCGGGTTTGCGGATGCGCGAACGAGAGTGGATGGCCGAAGGTGACCGTATCGTGATGCAGTTCCCGAATAAAATTTGATTTTATTTGTTACCGATTATGCTCACGAAAAATACGTCACAAGAGAGATATATATAAATGCGATAAACCGTATCGCTTTTTCGATGCTTAATTATTGTTGGTTTCTTTCCAAACATTGAATTAGAAACAGAAGTAATTGAGTGTTTAATATTTTATTGATAATTCAGTGGATTTATTCGCTCACTTCCGAGGTTCTATCAGACTTTCAGAGCCTTGGCTTTTTTTACATACCAGAGAATGTTTTGATTTGATGTGAAAAGTGATAGAAAAAGTGATTGTATCATTTATGTGCAAAGTGATCGAAAAAAGTGAATGTGTTATGTGATGGTTTTTATGTTTTAATAATAAATTCATTTACTCTTATTTATTTGTACGTTCATCATTAGCCATTAATCATTCATTCTATCCCATTTTAACCTCATAATGTCATGTAGCAAAATACCCGTTTTTTAATGAGACTATTTTAAACCGCATCATTAATGAATAAAAGAAGGGTTTTATTATATTTATTATAGTTATTCCTATACGTAATCATTTTTATAGTATAATAAGGTTCAGAGTTTTTTATTTACTTATTTGTGGTTGACTTTGAAGCTTCCAATATCATTCGACCAAATACTGTGCGTCTTGGTGAAATTAAATATAAATATCAGAACTGAGTCAGAAATAATATAGAGTGTTCTTCACTTTATATGCGTAAGAAGTTTTATTTGTGAATAAATTTAATAAAATCAGTGATTATTCAGTGATTAACTGAAATTTGCCTAATTGACTTTTTTAATGCAGCCTGCAGACTGCCAATATCATCTCGCCATAATTTCAGTTATTTACTGAACTGAGTGACTTTCTATATGTTTGTTGGTTGATTTGTTAATGATGATAGCGGCAAGTCATTAAAATCAGTTACTACATTCTTGTTTACCATAAGTTTATGTATAAGACATTGTACTTGAGATTATATAATAACGAGAAAAAATTATTTTTCTCATTATTGAGTAAATTAATTGGGACGAAAAATTGAACGTCAGTACTTGGCGAGTTCGTCAAAGGCACTAAATTGTATGGCATACGTCCAACTGTACAACTCCCAATTCTACACGGAAGTAGGTCTACACAAGAAGTGTCCACCGACAAATTGTACTCATTGACAGATCTACACAAGAGTTGAGCACTGATTAACTGTACACGAGGATACCTTGGCACTTAATAACTCTGCACCGAAAACTGTTCACCGAAAACTTAACACGACGACAGAACTGCGCAAAATGTATGCACCGAATATTTGTACACGTCGGGAGTTCTACACCGAACATCTTTGCACCGAAAACTGTACACCGTGCGATTGTAAAGACTGCACACCAAACAGCTACACGACGAAATATCGATACTAAAAACTTAACACCACGAATTGTCGACACTAAAAACTGGACATGCCGAAAACTCGACACTAAGAAACTGTGCACCGAAAACTTGGAAAATCCGGCCGGGACTGCCGGGACATCCGCCCGGACTCCCGCCCGGATTCCCGGCGGGACTCCATCCGGGATCCCAAAAGCCCTCCCGGACTCCTTCCGGGACTCCATCTCTAGAATCTCGGCGGGACTCGATCGATCCGGCCCGGACTCTCGCCCGGATTCGCGCCGGGACTCCATCCGGGATCCCAAAAGCCCTCCCGGACTCCCGCCCGGACTCCTTCCGGGACTCCATCTCTAGAATCTCGGCGGGACTCGATCGATTCAGCCCGAACTCCCGCCGGGACTCCATCCGGGATTCCAAAATCTCGCTCGGACTCCATCCGGGACTCCATCTCTAGAATCTCGGCGGGACTCGATCGATCCGGCCCGGACTCCCGCTGGGACTCCATCTCTAGATCCCCCCCTCTAGATCAAAATTACGAAAGATAATTGAATAGATCGAGAGAAAATGTTAAAATAAATAAAAGTCAACAAGGGGTTTTGTCTCAACTGGCGCGCAACGTGGGGCACGTTTGGGAATTAATAAATGAAAATATAATTGAAAAATCTAAAGTGAAAGAATAAGTGAACGTTCGAAATACATCGACTTCGCTTTGCTTAGTAGCAGTAGAAGCCGACTTGAGGCGGCCAAGCATGTAAACAGTGACGCTCGGCCGCGCGGCACGTAAACGAATCGCTCGTAGGGCACGAGTAGACATAACAGAAGTATATTCGGGCGGCTCTATAGCCAATGACTCGTACACTCTGAATATTCAAGTCGAATTTTGACGTAAGAAATAAAATTTTGTATTGACTGTAAAATCAGAATCTCTACAGAAAGAAGATGTAAATTTATTACACAACATGTGCGTACTAATTTATTGAAATTGTGAATGTCAGTTATTAAATTATTAAGTTGTCCAAGTGGTCAAAATAAAATCAATCAAATTTCGATCAATATAATTGGAAATTGAAATCGAATAAATGAATTGCCTCGACCAAGGTCAAGCCCGTCGGGAGGAATATAAATACAAAGGATAAAGAGTAATATTATACTCAAACGGACACCGACTGTCATAGTCTCTTCCCGTTAAACAGCTCACAGGACATGACGTCAAGTAACTACCGACAAACAAACAGTAGCCTACCAAATCCAAGGCCACACTCGGTAGCGTCACTTAGACCAACAACACCAGGCGCACTTTCGTACCAAGCTAGTGAGCTTAGCGGCGACGAAACAGCTGATCGCACAGCGAACATCACCGGTAGAAATCGAAACGAATCCGGCTCGGAATACAATCCCATTCAGATAGGTCGAATCGTTAATTCGTGGGAAATTAGCTTCCCGAAGTTAGAGAAGGACCCGGACCAGTTTTTGCTTCTATTGAGAGATTACCTAGTTCAAAGCGGGATCAGGAAAGACCTCTTCGTTCCGTTCCTCTCTAAGATATTCGAAGGCCCGTACCGCGCGTGATATCTTGTAAACAAACAGACCTGGCGCTCGTGGAAAGATTTTACCACGGCTTTCCTCTGCGATTGGGGTGTCAGCAAAACAGACCCGGATCTCCTGGCTGAGGTGCAAAACCTCAAACTAGAGAAGAGCGAAACACTGCTCGAGTATGCCTGTCGCGTTCGGCTCATCTACGAACGAATGACTCAACCTCCAGATTTCAGAACCCAGTTGAAGCAAATACTGACACGGTTCGGAACGCGTCTTTCCAGTGAAATACTGAATTTGCAACATCAAAATTATCACGACCTTTTCCACTATTTGAATGAACGTCAGTACCAGAGCCAGAGGTCCGGCGAATTTACTGCATATCGCAATAGATCAAAACCATTTGACCTAAAAGCTGTACGGGACGGGATAGACACTTCAGACGACGATGCAGAAGTTGGGTCTGAAGGAGAGAACGAGGATGAACCAGTTACGGACTTAAAGGCTTTTCAAAACAAACCTGATAAGCCACGAAGAGGTGACTTGCACAAATCGAAGCCACTCGGTCGACAACGACTAGAAAAGAATTTACAGAATTTTGACAAAACCCATGATCAAAATAATGGTACTTCAAGTCAAGCTGCGTCTCCGAAAGGCCATCAACCTCGCAACTTTGGTCTGAGTAAAATATTCTGTTTCAACTGCGGGCAATATAGACATGCATCTCGCTTTTATACTGCCGAACTACAGGTTGTATGTTCATTTTGTCGAAAAACGGATCACCAGTTCAAGGACTGCCCTCAGGTACAGGGAAACGAGTAGTGCCTTCAGTAGTCAAACCTCAACTTACTGATCCAAAGGGCACTAATGGGGTACAAAGACCTAACTTTTTGTCAAAATCGCACAAGATGAAATCGCCAGTAAACATAGATCAAATTAAAAATCTAGACAGTTCTGATAAACAAGATTGTCGTACGGAAACTGAGGGGACGATCAACAGTGGTATTAAGTTGGACGTAACAACGGAGAATACTCAAAATTCGGAGATGTCCGATTCCGATGTGGAAGCTACAGATCCCGCACAGAACGAGTTCCAACACCAACCCTCCTGTTCTGTGATGTTATCACCCGAAGTAGAGTGTTTCATCCCAACAAGAACAAAGAACACGGACGAGAGTTCCTTTAAAGACTGGAGACCAAACAAACTCCCTCCACATGCTGTCCATAAACTAGTACAACGAAGAATTTATTGCGAGGGTAATGTCAAGGAACCCTCCAAGGTAATTCAAATTCCAAATGAAATAACTATTTTCGGAGAGAAAATTCGGGGTATCATCGATAGTGGCAGCGAGCGTTCATATATTAGTGAAACAGCTTACGAAAGGGTAAAAACCTTTCAGATTGAAGAATTAACACCGGACTCAACTACGATCAACTGTGTTCGACTAGGTAACAAATCTCTAGTTAAGACACGTGGCGGCACTGGTTTCGTTATAGACATCGGCGACGTCTACGGTCCTCAGTGGCTTAGTGTAATGCCTGATTTGTCCGGAGATCTGATCCTTGGTATGGATTTCTGGTTGTCATTCAGAGTTAAGGTAGATCCATTTTCCAGAACGTGGACACTTGTTGGTAGTAATCGGTCGTATCCGTTATCACATTGTTTCATTATCCCTACTGAATTACAAACCCTCAACCTAGAACAAAATGATAGACTATCTAATTTCTTAAATCAGGAGTTTGCGCGATTTGATTAAGATTCAACAGGTGAAACGGATCTGGTAGAACATGTCATCGAATTGGACGATCCAACTCCTCATTGCCAAAAACCATACCGGCGAAGTGAAGTAATTAGAAAATTCATTGATGAAGACACCGATAGATTACTCGATAAAGGATATATCACATGGAGCAACAGTGAGTGGACCTGTTCTCCCGTAGTAGCTCCAAAAGCTAATCGGGGACTTAGACTCTACATCAATTACCAACCAGTTAACCGGAAAACGAAGAAGCCTGCCTATCCACTCCATAACATGCGCTCTATCTTATCGCAGTTACATCAAGCGAAAATTATTTCCACCTTAGATATGAGTGAGGCGGTTCATCAAATACGAATGAATGAAGATAGCCGCAAATATACGGCATTTGTCGTAGAGGGAAAAGGACTTCTAGAATGGCTGCGTATGCCTTATGGCCTAACTGGTGCACCTTCGACCTTCCAACGCTTGATGGACCTACTAAAGAGACGTTTAAAAGAGTTGATCATTGAGCGTAATCTACCTAACAAGTGGGTCGATCAAGTATTTACTTATCTAGACGATTGGATCATCACCAGCCAAGATTTGGACGAACATATGGCATTGCTCAGCTTAGTTTTCGAAGTTTTCCGAGAGGCAAACTTAATCGTGAATAGAGAAAAGAGTAGCTTTGCTTGCAAGGAGGTTAGATTTCTTGGGTATATCATCGATGAGCATGGTATGCGACCAAACCCAGAAAAAATTCAGCCTATTATCAATTTCCCAGTTCCTAAAGATCGAACACAGTTGCGACGATTTAACGGACTAGTAAACTGGTATCATCGCCATTTGAAGAACATAGCTAGAATCCAAGGCCCACTAAATAAATTGACGAGCCCTAAAACACCATGGCAATGGACGGACGTAGAGCAAAAAGCGTTCGATGAAGTTAAGGAAGCTCTTATTAATGCCCCTCAATTGTACGTCCCAATATCCGGACAACCATTCGCCCTTTACACCGACGCAAGTGATTTTGGTTTAGGTGGAATTCTTGTTCAGGTCGATCCGAAAACCGGAAAAGAAAACTTGATCAAAGTTTTGAGCAGACCGTTGCGCGGCGCAGAGTTGCATTACACAACCACTGAAAAGGAATGCTTAGCTGTAGTGTGGTCCGTACACAAATTGAGGTGTTATCTTGAAGGGATGCCTTTCAAAGTCATAACAGATCATCAGGCACTGCAGTGGCTCCACAGCCTTAGTAACCCTGTAGGACGATTAGCACGCTGGGCCATATATCTTCACCAACACGATTTAACCGTAGAGCATAGGCGTGGAACGTTGAACGAAGCACCAGACGTACTATCGCGAATGCACGATATAGATGTAGATCCATTTGGATGGGAAAAGATTATCGAAGATACCGTTCAAGGCAGGACTCAGCTGTCGACCATCTACAATCAGAATTGGTATCAAACCAAAATCCAGTTAGTTAAGGAATATCCCAGTCGATTCTCTGAATGGAAAATCGTGGGGGATGAACTCTTCTATTACCGTCCTGATTTTGAGAAGGCTTTGATCGACGACGAGCACCCATGGAAAAAGGTGGTACAACCGGGAGATATTTTGACCGTTCTAACTGAAAACCACGATACCCCTCAAGCAGGACACTTGGGAAAGGACAAGACACTTGATCGAATAAGGCAAGCTTACTACTGGCCCGGTATGACTTTGGACGTAAAATCGTATGTAGAAAACTGCGAAGTATGTCTTAAAGTAAAATACAATCAAAGGCCAGATAAGGGACCATTAGCGACCCGGCCCATTCAATTGCCTTGGACCCAAATCTCGATCGATACCGTCGTTTCGCAATTACGGTCAAGAAGAGGAAATACGGATGTATTGGTTATTCAAGATCTCTCTACAAAGTACATTGAGCTACACCCAATGCGGAGACGAACCGGGAAATTGGTGACTAAAGTTCTAGACTGTTTTCGACCGATGGGGTACCCCAAAATCCCTTATCACTGACAACGGAACTGAATATATCAATAAAGAAGTAAAGTCGTTCTTTGTCGCCCGGGATGTTGAGCATATTACTACCCCCATCTCGCATCCGCAAGCGAATCCGGTCGAGCGCGTAAATAGAACAATCAAACCAATGATAGTCGCGTTCGTCAAAGACAAACACAATGAATGGGATGAGTATCTTTCAAAGTTCCAATTCGCGTACAATACTGTACCGCACTCGGGTACAAGAATATCACATTTCTTTCTACATCATGGCCGAGAAGCTGTTGTAAAACATTCTATTAATGCCGTGGAAAATCTTGGTCTAGGGCAAACAGATGACTTGATCAAGTATTGGGTTGATCGTATCAAGAAAATGGATGAATTCCGCCACAAAATCGAAATTCAACTGACTAAATACTCGAAACAACGCCTTGCCAAGGCTAGCGCTAGTAAAACGGTATCTGTAGATATTAATGTTGGAACGGAGGTATATTACCATAATAAAAAGCTTAGTAACAAAGTAGAAGGGTATTCAGCAAAATTTGCGCACAGGTACACAGGGCCTGCCTTTGTCAAAAGAAAGCTAGGTCAAATGATCGTAGAATTAGCCGATAAGAATAACGTAGTCGTAGGCAAATACTATGTAACAGACCTAAAAATACTTAAGCGAAACCTTTGTCTCGCATAAAAAAGAAGCGCCATCAACGGTCAATAGCCAGATGTCCACGCCGACGAGCAGCAGGTCAACGTCGACCATGGAGGAGAAGCTGAAGGAGTACGAGGACGAAAAATCAAGGCTCCTCGCCAGAGTCAGGGAATTGGAGGAGCAAGTCCACTGTGAGACCAGCTACGCCTCGTCCTAAGATAACGGTCTAGAGGAGGACAACGGCGACAATTCTGAAGACGAATTCTTGTCAGAGCTCTTCGACAAGTCTCTCACTCTACCTCAGGGACAGCACGAGTCTACGGAAGTCAAGCTGGACCCCGTCGAATTGATCAAGAAAATCCAGACTCTTCCTATACCGAGTCTACCACCTGCCGCAGTCCGAAGAGTGTCGCAACTTGAACTGCTGGAAGAGAACCAGCGACGCTACCGTTTCGGGTTTCCTCCACGCTCCAACCCTGACAAGCAACTTATCAATCAACCTGGATCGAAGTTAGCCCCGTCGTTGAAGGTCGACCCGTTGCCAATGGGCAAAATGGCGCCGTTCGAGACAGTTCTTCAAGAACTCGGGGTAACGCCCTTGCCAGACGCCAAGGACGGAAAGAAGCCCTTGTATTTTGCCGATTGCCGCATACTCAGCGAAGACCTGCTCAAATTCCTCGTCATTAAAAAAGCAGAATATTTGATCAAACAGCTCGAGTCCAAGAAGGTCAATCGGGGAACGTAGACGTTAATTACACACGTCGGCAAACAATATCCCGCCAGGTGTGTCAATTGCAAATCAAAGGAACATACGTTCAAGGCTTGCAAGTTGCCCTTTAGACCTGGTTTCTGCAAAGACTGCGGTGCCGAGGGTTTTGACGAGGAAGATTATCTATCCTCATGGAGTAGAACACGAACAGGCCTTGGGACGCTGCCCTGGTTGTGCTCGGAACCTCGACCTTTATTGCCCGGAATGCCCGGACTGTAACATGCGTTACGAGGGTCTGGTGGACTGGCTGCGGCTCAATTATTCGACCTAGCCAACCTGGATGATCCCGGCCGACCACCGTTATCTCGTCGGCGAAGGAGAAGGCGTCCTGAACCGCAGGGTCAAAGCCAGATTCGACGATCCGAGCGATCGCCCCAACCAAGTTCGATCTCTTCTTATCCGAGAAAACGCTCTCCTTACCGCCGCACCGTCTAACGAGGCCGCCAAACACGCGATCCACACTCTGTCAGAGGAGAAGCGACAACTAGCAGTCAAGGCCATTCAAGCCGCACGCGCCAAGATATCTCTCGATCAAGTCTTCAAGGAACGTCCTGAACTGGAAGACGGTGCGATCTTCAAGGTCATCGTACCTACGAAATATAAGAAAACGGCTAATTGATCTCTGGACTTAAGCCAACCTGGCCATTACTAAGCTGACCCTGCTCACGGATCTCGTTGACCAAACAAGAAAGAAGATTGTCATTATTTTTATATCACAAATGTATCTTTTCGTTTCGTTTTGTTTTAGTTGACAAGTAATTGGTCAAGAGAATCTTTACCCATTGAGTTCCTATTTACTTTAAAATAAACCGTTCATTTCATAGTACTCGGTGTTGTAATTCCTGTAAAAGCTACAGGGATAATATCACCCACAGCTCAATGGGTGAAGGTATTTGTGCTAACCGTGAATTTACAGATGACAGATCAACAGCGGTCCAGTCTCACCACGACGTCAATTTTCGGAGGGGGAGGATTGTGACAGTAACTTCGTGCTCGATGTTTCGCGCAACAGCGCCAACAGAAAATAGTCCCAAATGTAGCGAGCCGCACGCAGGCGCGGAAATATCGATTTTCGAGGTACCCGACGCACGAGTGATATCGACAGACTCGTCAGTAGATCTCAGGCCGGAGAGCACGTTGCGTCGGTCTAGATTTCTTGCGTTGTTGCACGTGAGCGTCACGGCAACAGAATTGGACGTGTGCGTCCGACAGTCATTAAATAATAGTCCGATTCCGAAATAGAAGGAAGAAGGTCATCGATCGATGCGAAACGCGATCCCCAAATTTGTATTCGACTCAGCGAGAGGTCAATTCTGTGTTGTGTACCCCGAGGAATAAAAATTGTAAGTAGATTCACGTTACCAAAATGCTATTGTCTCTGCAACTTCTTTGAGTCACCCAGACCGAACCCTACCATATTTCGAAGACGAAGTATTTCGAATAATTAGATCAATGAGTTATTGGCCTCTAAAACCAATTGGCGCCCAACTTTAAAATAAAATATTTTGAGCCCCGGCAGCCCTTGACCCAGGCCGCGCCGGGTGAAACCCCTCTAGATCAAAATTATGAAAGATAATTGAATAGATCGAGAGAAAATGTTAAAATAAATAAAAGTCAACAAGGGGTTTTGTCTCACCTTCATAGGTCTGTGGATATACTTTTTTCGAAAATCCGGATACCTGAGCCTCTTCGTGAGAAAAATATTCCGTCCATCCAAAAATTATGTTCACTTGAAAATATTTCCAACCCACTTCGCGCTCTGATTGCAGTCAATTGAATATTTTGTTATGTCAATTATAAGTATGCTTGAGAGAATAATAGTTGTACAACACTTATGCCATTTAGACATCCAAAATTATTAAGTCATTGATAGTGTAGTCGGTAGCGTGTGTGTGTTGTTAGGTACTTAGGTAGGCAGGTCGTAGGTTCAAACCCTAGTGTAAGCGAAAAATTTTCTGCGGCGAATACCAATATCCAACAATTTCTGATGCAATTTTGCAATTTTGCAATTTTGTAAAGACATTCAGTGCACAAGAATGGTGTAAGATCAAAAGTAAAATTTTTCTTTTGGTGTAGCTTTCAGGCCAAACCGGTGAACCAATTTAAATGTTCGATGTCTTATTTTATCTGTCGAAGAGTGCATTCTGTATTTAATATAGCGATTTTTGATGTAGTGAAAATTAGATTTACTGTAACCAATTGTTTAGTGAGTTTTTAATAGAGAGATTTATTTATATAATTAAAATCATAGCTTTGTCATAAAGAACTGAAATAAAAATTCCTATATTCAATCCAGAATGCACTCTTCGACAGATAAAATAAGACATTGAACACTAGAATTCGTTCACTGGTTTGGTCTGAAACCTACAAGTGAAAAATTTTACTTTTTACCTTACACCATTTTGGTTCACTGTATGACTTTATTAAATTGCAGAATTATAATGCTCATTATGTATTTAATAAGGATTTTTAAGATTTTTCAAAAGAATTTACTGTTACGTCAAACCATGCGGTTTTTTGATCAACCGATGATTTACACGCTTTGTGTGCGATTCAGCTTCAAGCTGTCCCGTGCTCTGGTCAAGAAGAATAAATTCTCCGAATTATCACACCTGCCGGTCAATACTGAATACGCAAGCTCCTTTTCGAGTCTAACCTTGCGGAAAATTACTCAGGACAGAGCTAAGAATGCTGTCCTAGTGCGAGAGGGGGAAAAATTAGGGGGAAGGGCGGGTTTGATGACTCTTTATTATTGAAGGAGGGACAAAAAACGGATTTCATCTAAAGGGGAATTTCACTTAAGAAAAATAATGGTTAAACACTGATTTCAGTATTTTACATGTATAAAGAAAAAGTACTGTACTTACTGCGTTTTTAAATGTTTTCCGTATTGAAATGTCGTTCTTCCGAGTTTCAATCGAAATGATTAATATCCCAGATGTAATAAATCGAAAATAGGATTCTCGATTGTCCGTAATATGTAGCTCCTCCGAATTCCAATCGGAAATAACGAAAATCCAAAATGTGGTAGATAGAAGATTAACTTAATACGTTGAATAATTCTCACACAAGTTCTCGTCGGAATACGGGTTTTAGATGTTTATTCAAAATAAAATTTAATCAACTGGAATCAGGTGATTCAAAACCGCGTAAACTTTCAATATGATTGCGTTCAATATCCCCTTACATGGAAAATTAAAAGTAATAGTCGCAACGTTTAATTAAATGTAATTTCTGTTATTCGATAAAAATTGTAATTGTCAGGGTTTAAAACGGTTTGTAAAGTGGAATGTCAATACGTTACAGAATTAGATTTCAAATGTCGGACGAATTCTCAAATAAATTGTTAGTTCCGAATTAAACTGTTCGGACAAAGAACTGACTCGAAGGCCACGCCCGGATCCGGAATTTAATTCGTCGAACAATGAAAAAAATTATTAAATCCACAGAGAAACACTGAATTTTTGTTTGGTCCGACAATTTTATGTTTCTTTAAACCGAGAATGTAAATTTGTAAAGTGGAATGTCAATACGTTGCAGAATAAGATTACAAATGTCCGACGAATTCTCAAATAAATTGTTAGTTCCGAATTAAACTGTTCGGACAAAGAACTGACTCGAAAGCCACGCCCGTATCCTGAATTTAATTCGTTGAACAATGAAAGGATTATTAACTCCACAGAGAAACACTGAATTTCTATTTGGTCCGACAAAAGTATGTTTCTTTAAACCGAGAATTTAAATTTGTAAAGTCTTTTATTAACGGATTCTGAAAGATATTCTTTCGATGAACAATTCCGTCGACACTTGTAATTTTCGTGGGTTTCGTCGGTACTTTTTCTCTATACGCGGTGCTTCTAATTATACTCAATTAGGTGGCTAATCCCATTGCCCGTCGTATGTTCGCAAAAAACCGTAAACTTAACCGTTGGCTCCGGCAAAATGGCCGCCTTTTATAGGAGTGCCCACCCCCCTTTTTCGATCACTCCTTCCTTTTAGATATTAGACTAAATCTCCTTATAAGGATCGCAAGAGTGGCTTGCGTGAGGATGCATCAGTTCTCTTAATTCTTTGTATTTGGGGGCGGAGAATAACTGGCATGATTTTTCGGGCCCTATCCGCGGTGTTTATTATTTCGCCTAGCGACCGAGCTCCCGTTCGTCCACCCGTATTTCCAAGAAGATGCCGTCTCATGGCCGTTACCCCCTACTTCGATGGCTTGGTCAGTCACTAGCATCTTCGTGAACTCTTTTATTCTAACTCGCTCCTTGCATCGCCGAAGCTACCGTTTCCTGGAATTCTTAATATAGATCTTTGGAGTCTCGGGAGTCTCTATTCCAACCGACGAATTAAACAGCCTGTCGCTGATATAAGACACGCTTTGGTTACCAATATCACTGCCGCTTAGTACTTTACATGAAAATATTTGTTACGTTCCTTACGTGTCGCGTTAATCAACTACATTATCAAGAGTCGCGGTAGCGACTCGACGCCAAGTTAAAAAAGAAATTAATGTTGCCTTCACACTACGATTTGTCTGTCTGACTGGACGGGCTGTTACTCCTGGCGCGACGGTCGCTACTGCTACTCTATTTATTCGGAAGGCGGCCACTCACCGGCCGTTTTCAAATTATAACTCGAATTATATTTGACTACACGTCGAGAACGGAAGATGTGTCAGGTTCAATATTTTTTATTTTTTTTTCTCTTTCAAATGAGACCTGCGGCAAGGAAATCTGTTTCTTTAATGCTGATATCTGGCATCTTAGTAATTCTCACCGAGCGACTTTATGTTCCTCCCGTACGGCCGCACTCACACAACTTTAAATGTCCCAACCTATATTTGCCGACGTATTATCTCTGACCACATGTCGCGAACGAAAAATGTATCATGATCAATATTTTCTATTTTTTTTTTTCTTTCGAATGAGACCAGTCACAAGAAAATCGGTTCATTTACCGCTGATATCTGGTCTTTTCAAAGTTTTTCATTTTTAACGCACTCACACAATCTCGATTCACGTATTCACGTACACACATTATATAGAAGCGCCGCGCGCAGGCGCGAGTGGCGGCTCGCGAGCAACCAGTGTGTGACGTCACACAGTCGGCAGCGGTTCAGTCAGTCAGCGCGTGTTGCACAGCCGACATCATCAAGAGTCGCGGTAGCGACTCGACGCGAAGTGTACATTTATAATTCGCGTATTTTTATACTTTATCAGTGTTTAATAATTTAAATTTAAATCAGTGCGTAATATTTTAAATCAGTGCTTAATACTTTAAATCAGTGCTGAAATTAATTAATTTTTTTATAAATAAGTGTGTGATAAATGAGTGTTGACAACAATCGCAGTGCGTTCTCGACCCCAGTGCTTCATCTTTTATGGGATTATTTTTCATCATAAAGTGTGATCTTTTTCGTTTTCATCAGTGTCTGACTGCTGTCTACGTTTACAGTCGAGTATCGTTTCAGTCAGTGTCTACCGTGACTAACCTCATTTCAGTAAGTATCTGTCGTGATTAACCTTCTTTTAATCAGTGTGCATAGATTTGAAAGGATTTTTTACTGTCATCTGACTTGCATATGCTTTTCAATATTATTTTAAGCAAAGTTCTTATGTTTTCGATTCTGCGCATGATTTTCAGATTCAACTACTAGGCAGATTGGAATGGTTGACATCTCATTTTCTTCTTCATGAAAAGATACACCGGCTAAATGCAGCAAATGTCAATAAAAGGTAATATTTTTTTATGATAATGCCCAACGCACTGTATTGTTGGCACTCAATGATATGAAAATGCCCAACGCAATGTATTGTTGGTACTCGATG
This sequence comes from Ephialtes manifestator, assembly GCA_963970395.1. Taxonomy (NCBI): domain Eukaryota; kingdom Metazoa; phylum Arthropoda; class Insecta; order Hymenoptera; family Ichneumonidae; genus Ephialtes; species Ephialtes manifestator. The sequence continues at coordinate 9,508,348 of OZ019970.1, forward strand.
AAAGGATTTTTTACTGTCATCTGACTTGCATATGCTTTTCAATATTACTTTAAGCAAAGTTCTTATGTTTTCGATTCTGCGCATGATTTTCAGATTCAACTACTAGGCAGATTGGAATGGTTGACATCTCATTTTCTTCTTCATGAAAAGATACACCGGCTAAATGGAGCAAATGTTAATAAAAGGTAATATTTTTTTTATGAAAATGCCCAATGCACTGTATTGTTGGTACTCGATGATATGAAAATGCCCAACGCACTGTATTGTTGGTACTCGATGAAAGGATTTTTTACTGTCGTCTGACTTGCATATGCTTTTCAATATTATCTTAAGCAAAGTTCTTAGGTTTTCCATTCTGCGCATGATTCAGATCAAACTACTAGGCAGATTGGAATGGTTGACATCTCATTTTGTTCTTCATGAAAAGATACACTGACTAAATGGAGCAAACTATTTTTTTTTTCATTCTGAAAGCAAAGTTAATCACTGATAGAAAATAGCATAACATTTATTTATTAATAATTGTGTCACTTAAAAAACATTACCTTTTATTAACGTTTGCTCCGTTTAGCCGGTGTATCTTTTCATGAAGAAGAAAATGAAATGTCAACCATCCCAATCTGCCTAGTAGTTGAATCTGAAAATCATGCGCAGAATCGAAAACCTAAGAACTTTGCTTAATTTTCCATTCTGCGCATGATTCAGATCAGAGTTGGAAATAATGCATTATTTTTTTAATGCATTATCGTTTTTTTTACCCATTACTTTAACAATGCATAATGGAATTCAGAACCATTACCCATTACTTTATTAATGAATAATGGAACTCATATCCGTTACCCATTATTTTTTTATGAGTAATGTAACTCATATCCGTTACCCATTACTTTTTTAATGAGTAATGGAACTCATATCCGTTGCCCATTACTTTTTTAATGAGTAATGGAACTCACATTCATTACCCATTACTTTTTTAATGAGTAATGGAACTCACATCCATCACCCATTACTTATTTAATGAGTAATGGAACTCACATCCATCACCCATTAGTTTTTTAATGAGTAATGGAACTCACATCCATCACCCATTACTTTTTTAATGAGGAATGGAACTCACATTCATTACCCATTACTTTTTTAATGAGTAATGGAACTCACATCCATCACCCATTACTTTTTTAATGATTAATGGAACTCACATTCATTACCCATTACTTTTTTAATGAGTAATAGAACTCACATGCATCACCCATTACTTTTTTAATGAGTAATGGAACTCACATCCATCACCGTTTTTTAAATTAATGGGTAATGAACGTGCTAATGGATATATGATAGTCCCATTACTTTAGAAAAATTTGCTTAATAAATAAATATATAAATAAATAAATCGGAAAATCGTTCAAAAAGTTAATAAATAAGTAGATGAATAGCAAAATCGTTCGAAAAATTGAAAAATAAATGAATAAATATAATATCATTAGAAGTCTGCGGTTAAAACAGGTCGCGATAGACGGGCGATTTCTCAGAGACGAACTATCCGGATACCTGAAAATCTTAGCAATAGTCATTTGCGACATGTTGCATTTCTAACTTTTGACTAACTTTTAACTAACTTCTAACTTTTGACTAACTTTTAACTAACTTCTAGCTTTTGATTAACTTTTGACTAACTTCTAACTTTTGACTAACTTTTGACTAACTTCTAACCTTTGACTAATTTCGAACATTTGACTAACTTTTGACTAACTTCTAACCTTTGAATAATTTCGAACCTTTGACTAATTTCGAACCTTTGACTAATTTCGAACATTTGACTAACTTGACCAACTTCTAACTTTTGACTAACTTCTAACTTTTGACTAACTTCTAACTTTTGACTAACTTCTAACTCTTGACTAATTTCTAACTTTTGACTAACTTCTAACTTTTGACTAATTTCTAACATTTGACTATCTTTCAACTAACTTCTAACTTTTGACTAACATCTAACTTTTGACTAATTTCGAACATTTCACTAACTTTTGACTAACTTCGAACCTTTGACTAATTTCAAACCTTTGACTAATTTCGAACATTTGACTAACTTGACTAACTTCTAACTTTTGACTAACTTCTAATTTTTGACTAACTTTTAACTAACTTCTAACTTTTGACTAACTTTTAACTAACTTCTAGCTTTTGACTAACTTTTGACTAACTTCTAACTTTTGACTAACTTTTAACTAACTTCTAACCTTTGACTAATTTCGAACATTTCACTAACTTTTGACTAACTTCTAACCTTTGACTAATTTCAAACCTTTGACTAATTTCGAACCTTTGACTAATTTCGAACCTTTGACTAATTTCGAACATTTGACTAACTTTTGACTAACTTGACTAACTTCTAACTTTTGACTAACTTCTAACTTTTGACTAACTTCTAACTTTTGACTAACTTCTAACTTTTGACTAACTTCTAACTTTTGACTAACTTCTAACTTTTGACTAACTTCTAACTTTTGACTAATTTCTAACTTTTGACTAATTTCTAACTTTTGACTAATTTCTAACATTTGACTAACTTTCAACTAACTTCTAACTTTTGACTAATTTCTAACTTTTGACAAACTTCTAACTTTTGACTAATTTCTAACATTTGACTAATTTCTAACATTTGACTAATTTCTAACATTTTACTAACTTCTAACTTTTGACTAACTTCTAACTTTTGACTAATTTCTAACATTTGACTAACTTTCAACTAACTTCTAACTTTTGACCTTTGACTAACTTTTGTCTAACTACTAACTTCTTTTGACAAACTGTTGACTAACTTCTAACTTTTTATTAATTTCTAACATTTGACTAACTTTCAACTAACTTCTAACTTTATACTAATTTCCAACTTTTGACTAACTTTTCAGTTACTTTTAACTTTTGACTAACTTCTGACTTTTAAAAGTTAAAAGTTAGTTAGTAGGTAGTCATCAGTTGGTGAAAAGTTAGTAGTCAGTCAAAAGCTAGAAGTTAGTTGAAAGCAGAGTTGTGAAATTTTTAATGTGAAAATAATGCATAATTTTTTATGAAAAAAATTGATAATGGAACTCGAATCCACTACTCATTACTTTATTAATGAGCAACGGAGCAGAGGTCCATCACCCATTACTTTATTAGTGAGTAATGGAGCAGAGGTCCATCACCCATTACTTTTTGCTTCCCCATAGAAGAAGCTTTTTCATGAAATTTTTTTTTCGAGATTTTCATGTCAGTACACTCAGAATGGGCCAAAACGTCGAGAAAAGTGATTTAGAAAAAAATGTCTGTATGTATTGTCTGTGTGTGTGTGTATGTTACACGATCGAAAAATGTAAACCTTTATAACTCGGGAATGCATTGAGATATCAAGCTGAAATTTGGACAATAGATAGAGGGATCAAGCCTCATCGTTCATACAGATGTTTGTTAAAGTCCACTTCATCGTTAAATTATTACGCGTTTTTTAATTTTTTGAAAAATGTCTGTTTACTCGATAACTCTTTCAATTTTCGAGATTTTGATCTTAAAATTGGTATGAATGTGAGCTTTCATACGCCGGTGATCGCTATTGAATTTGGTTAAGATCGGTTGAACCATTAAAATTTTATGATGTTTTGAATTTTTCAACAAATTGACATTATCGCTCTATTGTAACTTTTGCAAAACTTCAGATAGCGAGCTCAAATTTTGAATAAAAATGAAACAATATTCAGCCATTATATATGTATAATTTAGTGACGAACGGTATGAAATTTTTGATTTTATGGAATGTTGAATTATTTTAAAAAATATACATTATCACATTCACTTTCGGCAACGCTCTAATAATAACGAAATAGAAAAACGAATCCACAACATGTATATTTATCTAATTAAAACAAGGATGCAATGTAGAACCTTGCACATTGCTTCCTCATTATTTTTCGCGTTTTACAAAGCTTCCTCTATGAGGAAGCTAAAAATGGAATAACATACTTCCTCATAGAGGTAGCTTACTCATTAATAAAGTAATGGGTAATGGATGTGTGTTCCATTACTCATTAATAAAGTGATGGGTAATGGATCCGAATTCCATTACTCATTAATAAAGTAATGGATAGTGGATCCGAATTCCATACTCCATTTTTTTCGTAAAAAATAATGCATTATTTTCACATTAAAAATTTCACAACTCTAATTCAGATCAAACTACTAGGCAGATTGGAATGGTTGACATCTCATTTTCTTCTTCATGAAAAGATACACCGGCTAAATAAAGCAAATGTTATTAAAAGGTGATATTTTTTCAGCGACACAATTATTAATAAATAAATGTTATGCTATTTTCTAAATCAGTGATTAACTTTGCTTTCAGAATGAAAAAAAAAATAGCTTGCTCCATTTAGCCGGTGTATCTTTTCATGAAGAAGAAAATGAGATGCCAACCATTCCAATCTGCCTAGTAGTTTCATCTGAATCATGCGCAGAATGGAAAACCTAAGAACTTTGCTTAAGATAATATTGAAAAGCATATGCAAGTCAGACGACAGTAAAAAATCCTTTCATCGAGCACCAACAATATAGTGCATTGGGCATTTTTATATGCAATAGGATTTGGATGATATTGAATTTCCAAAATCAATTTTTTTTACCTGACTCCTTCCCCTTAAACTATAAACCATTGTTAAATTGGCAGACTATTGGGAGAAACTATTGAACTACACTATTGAGATAAAAGTACACTATTAGAAGGAACTGTTGCGTCTAGAACTATACAATAGTTTACAATTGAAGAACTACTGAATAGTTCTACTGAATACGTGCTGTAACGATCAAAAGATCGTTAATTAAATAATTATACACTTTTTGAATATATAATAAGTCTTTATTGGATGCTAAAGCTCGAGGGAGTGCACGTAACACTAGTTCGGGAAGAAGTCAAGAGATGAATGCCCACACGCTGGGTCCGTTGAGTTGGGCCCTTGGGCCCGCTGCGTATCCCTGCGCCAGTGATAAGGCGGCCGTCGCGCGCTTGGATGCTGCGCGGCGGTCGCCCTGAGCGTGGGATCGCTGATGCAGCATTTTATATAAAGAGAGATTGAATATTCAATATTAAGGGACCGTTACACTCCCCCTCTTTAAAGAATCAATGCTCCCGCATTGAAACAGTTACAATAGGTTGGTTATTTGTGACTCGATACAAACTTAAAAAAGAAAAAAAAAAATATTCATTTTTCGTCTTAAAAATTTGGTTTGCGTTTTTGTGTGTGTATATTTTGTTGTTTTGTGGTTGGTCTTCAAACCGATGATAGTCGGGGGGTTTCTTCTATTCCACTTCCGTGAGATTTATATGATGCATTTTGAATTCCTTCTTATTCGATTTTGCGTCCTTCAGTTAAAAGTTGTTGATGGATATTTATGCTGTAGGGAATGGTTGAGTTTAGAAGTCTTCTCCTTCGTTTTTTTTTTTTTTTGGTAATGTCCCCGTTTTGTTTGAGAGTTTGAATATTCTGAAACAGTCTAGAATTCAATTAGTGTCCTGGGAAGTTAGTGGGAAGAAACCTGTTATTTGCTTGGATGGGGTAGAATTGGAATCTGAAAGGCTGAATATTATTCGAAAGCAATTTTAGCGAATAAGCGTTTGTAGCGAAAATTGTAATATTGTAAGGTTAGCGAAAATTTTATTGATTAATGGTGAGTCGTGATTTTTTTTCTTCTTTTTTTTCTCTCCATCTCTTCTTCGTATGCACGCATACGCATTTCTTCAAAGATATGCATTTTTTTTTTTTTTTTTTTTCTTTTGGCAGTGAAACGCTATTGTGTGAATTTGGAAATTAACGTGAAAATCTAGAGTTTAATTAGCGGTGGTTAAAAAAAACGCATTTCTCAGAGACTGGTTCCTTATATCGAAAAAATAGTTTGTGGGACTGTTTTGCTCTTTTGTTTCGTTTGGGAGTTAATCGACTATGACTTAATATTTGGCTCATATGTCTACATATATTTATAGAATAACGGTGCAATTATTGTATTTTTATGTGTTCAATCGACCATTTTTTTCCGTCGTTGTCGTTATTATTACTTTCCTATTCTCATATGTATTGTGTATGTGGATACTGAATCTAATAAGCATTTGAATGTGCTGGATAAAAGTATCGCGGTTAAATTCTAAAACAACTTGAGTTGATTTGAGTGTAGTTGTACTTATAATTTTAATTTCGTGGGTTTCTTATTACTATTGATTTCTTTTTTCTCGTTTTATATCTTTTTGCTTTTGTTCGTAATAATGCGAGAGGAAATATCCTAAATCTAAATTCTTATTACTAAAATTATATCTAATTATCATTTATAAAGTTCTTTATTTTTATTTTTATTTTATTTTTTCTGTTATGTCTTATGATTTTGATGTTTTCGCAAATATAAATGAAATTATAACTCCTAAATTCTTAATACTAACTTATATCTATGGGTATTGTTAGGATACGATTAAAATTACTGATTTCTCAATGAAAAGGTCGTTCTTAGCGTTGTAAAAAGAGTGCTCATTTCAGAATTTTGTAATGAAATTATCATATTTCATTCTGTTTCAATGATTTTGACTCTAGAAGATAATTTGATATGCAGGTGTCTTATAGAGTGTTTTTGAGCAGATAAGTTGATAGAGTTCAACTATCATAATAGTGGTAACGAATTGTAAGAAAACATAGAGCATTTTGAGTCCATTGTGAAAAGATCGATCATTTTGCTGAAAAGCAACGTGTAGTGGTGATTGGATATTTGTCGTTTTATCGAACGTTGACGGTGACCGGAAGTTCGGTTGCACCTTAAGTGGCATATGATAGATGTTGACTTCGTTGATACTCTTTCTGTTGGTGTGAAGAGTAGGTGGCCGAAAATGAGGCTCGAAAGATTTTCGCACTATGTTGAAAGTGTCGCTGCATTCAGGGACATGTTGTTTGTGAGGCGTGTCTGGTGATCTAAAGGTTGGTTCTACCGATGGTATGCCATTTTTATTGTTGAGATTTGATAACGTTTGTCCATCGTTTGGTTCTGCTGCGGGATGCGCAGAGTTTCCATGATCGATTTTTAACTCAACTTGCATTAATGGTGATCTGAAGGTTGGTTCGATCGGTGGTTCACCAAAAATTTTTCCAACGGTCACTTCTCCGATCAATGTCGATGGGCATTTGCAGCCGAGTTTGATAGTCTGATTCTCGTTCGCTGTCTCATTTACCGTAGCTTTTTCATCATCGTTTTGGTTTTGACCACTTCGTAGTTGCTGAATTGCGTTGTTTTCAATAATGTTCATTGAGCATATTTGCGTGTGCCTCGTTAGGCTTTTTTCGATGAGCTGCTTTGAGCTATTTTGTTTGTGCCACATTGGGCCTTTTTCGATGAGCTGCGATGAGCTTTTTCCTTCTTCTTCATTGTACATGTATACTCTTGTCATGAACCGTGATGAATTTATTTGCAATTGGTTTTCTACATTGGTCTGTGATGAACTTTGCTTTTGCTGAGGCTGCGTTGAGATATCCACTACTTTTTCTTGCTGCAATGAAATTGATCTCTCTTGTTGCTCCGATGTATCTATTCCGTCTTCTTTATATTTTCCTTGCGATGAGTGTTTTTCTTCTGTTTTCAATGAGCTTCTTTTTATTTTTCCTGGCTTCGATGAGGGTTCTTCTTTACAATTTTCCTTTGATGAAGTTTCTACTTTATTATTTTCCTTCGATGAAGTTCCTTCTTTATAATTCTCCTTAAATGAAGTTTCTTCCATTTCTTGTGGCTGTGATGAGCTTCGTTTTTTCTTTTGCTTCAATGAGCCTTGTTTTTCTTCTTGCTTCAGTAAACATGGTTTTAATTGTTCTTCCCTCAACAAACTTTTTTCTACTTCTTGTTGCAATGAACATATTGGTTCGTTAGATATGTCTTCTTTTTTCCTTTGAGCTGCTGATTTTTCTTTTTCCTCTGGATTCACTTCCTTTCTTTTTACTGATGCACCTTCTTTCTCTTCGTCTTCTTTTCTTCTTATCACATCTTTTTCTTCTTTTCTTATCATATCTTCTTTTTCTTTTCTTCTTACCATATCTTCTTCCTCTTTTCTTGATCGTTCGTACGACCGATTTTGCGAATTAATTGCATGATATCGGGATTCTTGTAATTGGCTCCCCGTCAAACTGTTCCGTGAACCATCGCCTTGGTTTTTTTGTTTAAGGTATTCGACTGCTTGTTCAATTTCAGCTCTACTATATCCAGGAAATTGTGTTTGTAACCCATCCGAACTACTATATTGTTTGTATTGATTATCAAGAGAACATGGATGGTGTAACGAGTTTTGAGCGAAGTTTCGCCGATTGTTGTTACGATTTCGTGGGCTTGGTGTAAAATTCCGTGAACAATCTTGATAATTCTGAGGATCTTGGTACTTTTGCGGATTTTCATATGTTTGATAATTGTGCGGATTGTGATAATTTTGAGGATTTTGGTCATTTTTATAGTTTTGTGGATTTTTTGAAAAAATGTTGTAATTTTGCGGATTTTGATAGTTTTGCGAATTGTTACAGTACCGCGAATTTTGCGAATTTTGTTGATTGTTTTGTGAGTAGTCTTCACCACGTTGCAAGTTTTGATTCAGAAAATACCTATTGCGGGAAATGTTGTTAAATCTGTTTTCACTGAGTCTTTGGATTGTAGTACATTCTGATGAATTGTGTGTGCTACTTTTATGGTATTCGCAAAACTTCAAGACGGGTACGGTACTCATTTGTGCAAATTGAAATTTTTTTGTTTCCGGAGTTTTTCTTCCATCTTCTACTGCTGCTTGCTTCCTACATTGATCGACGGCCGTCCTTTTTTCTAGTTCATATTCGACGTGTATTGCTTCTAAGATTGCCTGATCTAAAGTTACAATGTTCCTTTGAACTAGCATATTTACTATTTTATCAAAAAGACCGCGGATGAACGATCTTATGATTTCTTGCTTCAACTCATCTCTACGATTAGCTAAGTACTGTTGTTGCGCGTCCGCGTGGTAAACCTCCTCGAGTCTTCTCAAAATTTTCTTTTGAATTTTACGTGCTCGCGTTCCGTAGTCCGCAACCGGCTCATTATATTTTTGCGAAATTCTGTGTAATTCTGCCACAAGGTCGGACAGTTCTACCGGCTTTTCGAAGTTATTTCTGAGGTCTGTTAAAAGCTCTTCCAAGTTCGCGTAGTCTTTAGTGTCTACATACTCCCTAGCCTCTCCTCTTAATTTAAATTTAACCGCTATTAACATCATGTCATCGCAAGTTGCGAGCGGCGCTGCGTCTCTACACATACTTGCAAAACAGTCGATCGAGGGGTTTTTCCCATCAAATTCGGGCAAGAGGCTATGTATGTCGCGAATGGACCAGCCGTTGCGACCGTTGTTAGCATTTTCCGCCATTATTGTAGTGGGAGGTTGTAACTCGATTGGTATAAAACCCGCTATGTCATTCTGTCTAAAATTATGCGATGTTTACGCTACCGACGAAATATTGACAAAAATATATATATATTTTTTTCGTATTCAACAATAATTTAAAAAAAAATGTTCCGCTTACAAAAAAAAAAAAGAGAAAAAAGAAAGAAATAGAGAGTGACCTTAAAAAAGAGTGAAGACGTTACCTCACGCTTGACAGCAACAAACAATATTCCTTGATTTGAATTTGAGAATAAATATTTTATTTTATTTTATTATTTTTCGTCTGTTATTATTATTCTGAAATTTATTTTTCTCTTTTTTTTTTATGAGAGTGAAAAAGTACACATTTTCGGACACCTATGTCCAACGTGCACACGAGGAGAAAGAAAAAAAAACAAAAACACGAAAATAGTAACAAAAGAGAAGTGAAAAAGAAAATATGCAGTCTTAGCAATGAAAACTACTTACCGGCTCTTTTTAAATTTAATTTTCGGTAACTTCCTTGCTTCCTTCTTTTTATTGATTAGTTTTTGGGTGAACTTCCTTCCTTCGTTTTGTTAGTTGCCTTTTCAGGTAAACGTCCTTCCTTCTTTTTATTAATTGGCGTTTTGGGTAAACTTTCTTCCTTCTCCATTCTTCTTTTCCTCTATAAGCTGGCATTTTGGTGACTTTCTTCCTCCCTTCAACTGAATTCGGGTTTAGCAGATGAATTGATGAAGTCCGTGGGAAAATTTGTCAATTGTCTTGTTTGTTTCACGTTTCAATGTTTCCTCTTTTTTTTTTTTTTTTTTTTTTTTTTTTTGGAAAATTTTTGTCCCTTTGCTCCACTTTTCAATGTTACTTCTTTTTATTTGAAAAACTTTTTGTCTCTTCGTTTCACTTTTCAATGTTTCTTCTTTTTATTTGAAAAACTTTTTGTCACTTCGTTTCACTTTTTAATGATTCTTCTCTTTTTTTTCGAAAAAATGTGGCGCATGGTTTGCATGTTCGCGCACTTCTGACACCAAATGTAACGATCAAAAGATCGTTAATTAAATAATTATACACTTTTTGAATATATAATAAGTCTTTATTGGATGCTAAAGCTCGAGGGAGTGCACGTAACACTAGTTCGGGAAGAAGTCAAGAGATGAATGCCCACACGCTGGGTCCGTTGAGTTGGGCCCTTGGGCCCGCTGCGTATCCCTGCGCCAGTGATAAGGCGGCCGTCGCGCGCTTGGATGCTGCGCGGCGGTCGCCCTGAGCGTGGGATCGCTGATGCAGCATTTTATATAAAGAGAGATTGAATATTCAATATTAAGGGACCGTTACAGTGCAAAAAATTAGCTGAATGACTAGATTTTGGAGGAATGAAGTATAAGAAATTTCGATGAGTCAGATGTTTATGTTTTTTCTAGATGGATGGACGTGATTATCAACGATTTAGACGGTGGTTTGATAATGGTACCAGATGGAGTGGCACTTTCTTTACTTTCGGAACCACTTTTCTCTCTGACCCAGGATGCCCTTTCGGTTGTACTACAACTGGAGCTCGCTTGTGCCAACTACGCATTTCTTCCATTTGCAATGAGAGCATTGCATCCGTCGATGTTGGATGATGGTATCATCCTAAGTCTGATATCATCAAGAGTTGCGGTAGCGACTCGACGCCAAGTTAAAAACGAAATTAATGTTGCTGTCACACGACAATTTCTCTGTCTGTATATATATAATGGAATGCCTCACCTCCGACGAGATTTCGAGTCTATAGAAATTTTGGTTTCATTGAATGTTTTGAGTTTGCAAAGTTAGACAAGAATTCTTGTAGAATTCTTATTGCTGCCTCTGTTCTTTGTAAACATGCAGGATACATTTAGTAGTGTCTACTTACCTTCATTTACTGTTCATTGTACATGAACTTTTTAATCAATACACAGATATAACTAAAACATGTGTTCTCATTATTTTTTTAAATTACATTTTGACTTTCAAAAAGAGAGCAAATAACACCAAAAATGTTTTCCCAAAACAAAAATGGTACGCCAAGTTAAAAAAATTGCTTTCAAAAAAATTGCTGACAAACAAAATTCCTTGCAAAAATATTAAACCAAATCCAATATATTAGCCAAGTTAAACTCGCTACAAAAAAAACTTGGTGTGCCAGGGACTAGCTCCCGTACATAGTCCATTAGCCAACATAAACTCGCTACAAAAAAAACTTGGCGTCCCAGCGACTAGCTCCCGTACATAGTCCATTGAAGTTAGGACGGGAGGCCAACGGACCTCTAAAAATGACCCTCTAAAAATGGCTCGCCCCTTGGTCAGGGCGGATGGGGGGGGGGGGGGGGGGGGGTCACTTGCTATTTTGACTCTCGTTCTATTCAAAACAATCAAAATAGCGAATGGCTAAAATAGCGAATTTCATAATGATGGCCATTCTAGATTCCGATGTTCATTATTCTAAAATTCGCTATTCATGTTTTTAAGGGTACCACGTGGGCGTGCGGGGGGGGGGGATGATCATTCGCTATTTTGACTCTCATTCTATTCACAGCAATCAAAATAGCGAATTTCATAATGATGACCATTCTAGATTCAGTCAAGAGTCGCGGTAGCGACTCGACGCCAAGTTAAAAATAGTATATTATGCAACAAGGGCGTAAAATGCGATTTTACACACGAGCAGTGATCGTCGTGTAAAATCGCATCACGCGATTTTACACACGAGCGCGATCACGCGAGTGGGTAAAACGTACGCCCGAGTCGCATACGACATTTTTTAGCATGACGTGCGTAAAATTCGCATTGTGTTTAGGGGAATACAACGCGGGGGTCCAGGGGCGAAGCCCCGGTGGGGTGCAGGGGTGAAGCCCCTGCTGGGGTCCAGGGGCGAAGCCCTGGTCGGGTGCAGGGGTGAAGCCCCTGCTGGGGTCCAGGGGCGAAGCCCCGGTGGGGGGTTGGGGGGGCGAAGCCCCCCACTGAAGACAGAAATAGATTTATTATGCATTCGCAAAAAAGACAGAACGTGTTTAATTGTGAGTACACTTTGTTTATAATTATAATTACTTTATTTGGTAATATAATTATTAATTATAGCATAGATGAAAGAAAAGTAAAAATAATTTTTTTATTTTACGCACACTGTTTCATAAAGTTGCATTTTACGCACTCATATGGGTGTGTAAAAACGAATTTTACGCACACTATGCTAAAAAGAAATTAATGTTGCCTTCACACTACGATTTGTCTGTTTGATCTTGACTGGACGGGCTTTCTCCTGACGCGACGATCCCTACTGCTACTCTATTTCTTCCGAAGGCGGCCATGATTATTATCCTGAAATTCGCTATTCGTGTTTTTAAGGGTACCGCCTGGGCAGAGGGGGGGATCATTCGCTGTTTTGACCCTCATTCTATTCAAAGCAATCAAAATAGCGAATTTCATAATGAAAGCCATTCTAGATTCAGATGTTCACCCTGGCAATTTGTGTCACCGTAGTGTTAACCGGAAATAACTGAAGTTAACCGACATTTTAACCGAGGAAAGATAAGTCTCGATTAGCCCACTGTTTCAGCAGTTTTAACCGACAATTTAACCGATTAAAAACGTTTCGTTCGGTTTAATTGTCAGTTAAAATCGGTTAAATTCACCAAGCAAAATTGAGTTTTATTAATTCGGTAAGAATGTCGGTTACAATCGGTTAATTCACCAGTAAAAATCGCTTAAAAAATAACAATTTCGGTTAAAAGGTCAGTTAAACTGGGTGAAAACGAGGGTTAATCGAGACTGGTTAAAACACCGGTCAAAAAGTCGGTGACACTGTTTGCCAGGGCATTATTCTGAAATTCAGAAATTCGTTACTTTAGCCATTCGCTATTTTGACCCCCACCGCACCGACAGTTCGAAGAATAATAATCTTTCAAAGATTTATATATATTAAGATATTATTAGATTAAATGAGGTCAAAAGAAAGTAGGGATACAAACTGATAAATTAGATAAAAGTAATGAATAAGGTACGATATGCAACTTGAGCTCACTCTGCAGGTTCGGTAATACGAAACACGAAATATCATTAGGAATTGTTTTCTCCCGCACTTACTTCAATGGACTATGTACGGGAGCTAGTCGCTGGGAAGCCAAGTTTTTTTTGTAGCGAGTTTATGTTGGCTAATGGACTATGTACGGAAGCTAGTCCCTGGCACACCAAGTTTTTTTTGTAGCGAGTTTAACTTGGCTAATATATTGGATTTGGTTTAATATTTTTGCAAGGAATTTTGTTTGTCAGCAATTTTTTTGAAAGCAATTTTTTTAACTTGGCGTACCATTTTTGTTTTGGGAAAACATTTTTGGTGTTTTTTATCATTTCTAAATTTCTCTGTATGTATTACGACAAAATAACTAAATACGAGATTTTCGTTAGTATAATTCAATACGACGTTTTCTGATCATGATCCCAATATAATTATTGGAAGTGATTTTGAATTAAGAATGGTCGTAATTCTTGTTGTTATTTTGTCGTAATTATGGGTTATTGTTTATAGTTACAAATCATTATAGTGTTGCAGAATAGCTTTCGTTAATATATTTTCCTAAGTCTTTTTAACGTGGCGACTAAATTCGCATTACGCCTATATAATATTCGGTCCCGTGATTTATAAATTCCAAGGTTTTAATTACCTTGTTTCTGTATAATTAACTTTTATTATTTCATTATGAATGTATTTTTTTTTCAAATTTTATTTAGCATATATTTCGTGTTTTTAATCCTTATTCATCATGTCAAAATGTTTCTCTCTCTCCCTCTCTCTAGTGTTTCTTTGGTTTATCCTCTCTTTTGAGTCTCGATCTGTAGCAGCTTTAACGGAAAGAACGAAATCCGTGACCTTTAATAATTTGGTTTAGACATCTACGTAACCATCAATACTTATTGGGATTTCGTTTCGATCTCGATATAAGGTCGCAATTATTTTTATAATTACTAAATTTCTCTGTATGTATTACGACAAAATAAATAAATACAAGATTTTCGTTAGTATAATTCAATACGACGTTTTCTGCTCACGATCTTAATATAATTATTGGAATTGATTTTGAATTAAGAATGGTCGCAATTCTTGTTGTTATTTTGTCGTAATTATTTGTTATTATTTTATCATTATAAACCATTATGGTTTTTGTAGAATAACTTTCGTTAATATAATTCTCCTAAGCCTTTAACGTGGTGACCTAAATCCGCATCACGCCTTTATAATATTAGGTCTCGTGATTTATAAATTCCAAGGTTTAATTACATTGTTTCTGTATAATAACTTGTATTATTTCGTTATTATTGTATTTTTGTCAAATTTTATTTAACATATATTTCGTGTTTTTAATCCTTCTTCAACTTGTCAAAATATTTCTCTCTCTCTAGTATTTGTTTGGTTTGTATTTTCTTTTGAGTCTCGATCTGTAACAGCATTAACGAAAAGAACGGAATCTGCGATCTTTAATAATTTGATTTAGACATCTACGTGATCATCAGCATTTATTGGGATTTCGTTTCGATCTCGATACAAGGTCGCAAGTATTTCCCACAACCCCTGACGGCAGTCGGTAATTTCTCTCGATTAGTAATGAGAAGCCGTTCTTTAATTTTAAGAGGGCGTGGAGGAAGATTTCTCAAAGCAACATAGTTACTCCAGGGGTACCCATTCGAGTAGGGAATCTGTCCTGCCAACTCCGGGTCCCCTCTTTATCTAGCCGGTAAGACAGTATTGATGCCTGTCCGTTCTCCTTTTGTCACCCTCTTGCGTCTTCAGTCACGTAGGCGTAGTGTTCCCTTTCTTCAACTATTTCTCATATTGGGAGAAGAAAAACTGGCGTAGCCAGGCGAGCGCCTCTATGACGATGCGGACCCACCGCACCCCACGAGACCTCCCGAATGCCCGTCTTCTCCGATCGTGGCCGAGTGCTTGCGGCAGACAACCAACGCTCGGCGCGAAGCGAGGTGCGCGCGACTGCGGGACCGCATCGCAGCTACAGATATTCCTTGCATATGAGAACTTCCCCTCCCTTTAAGTCATGCAGCAAAATTTCGCTCCATTCATATCAACTATTTGTACCGAATATTATTACCCGCGAGAATTTATTCTATTCTCGACCGATATTGTAAAAATTGATCTTGCATTTATGTATTTTTATTATTAGAGAGAGAAATAAAATGAAGTTGCGTCAAGACGTAACATTACACAATTTTATTTCTTACGACCTTTTTTAGGTGACTGCCCTGGTAAAAATAAATCCACCCAAAAATGCTTTTACAAAACAAAAATGGTATGTCAAGTATTAAAAGTGTAACCATCCCATAAAAAACATCACTTGAAAACAAAAAGTTCTTCGCTGAGGAATCATTCGCAAAAAAAAATTTCTTTCAAAAATATTAAACTGAATCCTGTTAGCCTAGTCAAACCCCTTGGTAGATATTCAACAGATGAATATGTTTTTCTACAAAAAACTTGGCGGGCCTGCGACTAGCTCCCGTACATAGTCCGTTGGAGTAAGTGCGAGAGAAGACAATTTGTAATTATAATATAAGTATATTTTCGCTGCTAGCTATTGCATAGGTCTCATCGCTTGGGATTATACTCGTTTTGATTTAACGAAGGTTTTTTAACGGTTCAGTTTCAACTCGGGATGTATTGCCAATAATTTCTTAACTAAGTACTTGGGAATATTTATGTCGTCTAATAAATGTTGAAAAGTTATGTATTCGGCAGCGGTGCGGTTTTCTTCCCTTACGATATCCGCCGCCTTTAACCTAATTTGGTTATTCTTTCATTCTGAAACACCACTCGGATCTTTTTCAGAACATTCATAATCACTCAACGAATAATCATAGTTGGAGACACGCTGTCCTTCCGTCCTGATTGCAATGGACTATGTATGGGAGCTAGTCGCAGGCACGCCAAGTTTTTTGTAGAAAAACATCTTCATCTGTTGAATATCTACCAAGGGGTTTGACTTGGCTAATAGGATTCAGTTTAATATTTCTGAAAAAAAAATGTTTTTGCGAAAGATTCCTCAGTGAAGAACTTTTTGTTTTGAAGTGATGTTTTTTATGGGATGGTTACACTTTTAATACTTGGCGTACCATTTTTGTTTTGAAAAAGCATTTTTGGGTGGATTTGCTGTCTTTTTGAAAGTTAAAACGTCATGAAAAAAAAACAAACTGTTAAGTTCATTTACAGTAATCAGTAAATAAAGTTCAATAGACTCTACTAAATGTCCCCCAGGTTGAACCACGCCTGGAATTGACGCTGTTCACGGTCGAATCACGGTGAAAATCACGCGTGAGTTTCGACACCGAAAATCACGGTCGTATCACGGCGGAAATCACGGACCCTCTTATACCGTTTAAGCTTTTGAGCTTGCGGACCGTGATTTTACAATAAATAATGGTTGAAATCACGTCCCGAATCACGGATCGACGGAATCTTCAGTGCCATGGTAATTCACAAAATCACGTCTTAAATCACGGCAGTCTTCGCGTTTCTGGGATTTATCTTGTCGCGATTTTTCTTTTAATCATAGCCCATATGACGGCTGAATTCATGGTACTGAAATTCGTCATGCTGGAATTTTTTCCAGTAATCATGGTCGAAATCATAGCTGAAATTGCTGTTGGGAATTTTTCTGTACCCTAGCATATGTACCGCTCATAAAAGACTGTAAAAATTACCCACGTCAGTACATGGTTGGACGGTAACTAACGATAGCCCGTACTTATGCATGCAATGACGAATAATCACTTGCGAGAAAAGTTTCAGCTCGTTCGCCATCTAGCGGGCTAACTACGGGCGCCTCTCTTTTGCCACGCGGAGACCCGACTTAGCTCGGCTAGATGGCCAACGACCCGAAACGTTTCTCACAAGTGATTATTCACCTTTTCCTGCATATAAATACGCAGCTTATCGCAAGTTGCTGTGCTCTCATATCCTGAAGGACCACGTTTTGGAGATATCCTAACCATTTGACATAGATGGCCTAGCCATTTAGAAAAGAGCACCAAGAAAAGACGACGTTGTCTTCTCTTCACCGTTTCAAATGTTACACATTTTATATAATTAAAAATTAAATGCCGACGGTAACAGATGTGATGCCAGTGAAATGCCATTTGATTGTCATCACGGCAACGTGACATCTGCCGTGATTCTGACCGTGATTACTAAAGAAAATCACGGCACGACGGATTTTAGGGCCGGGAGTCGGCTGTGGGGTGGTCGGTGGTTGTAACGGCGAATGAACGTGACACAATACTGAATTAACTTCTTCCAAATTCTTCAGATTTATTTAAAAAATAAAGACACTGTGGTTTTTTTATACAAAAGGAAGATCACTACACTTTCTAATTCGAAATTTTTAGCACACACTACTGCTCAAGGACGGCGGATTTGAACTTTAACTCCGACGCGGTACGAAAATTTCAAACTATGAGTACCACAAAGGTTCGGGTAACCAATGTGACGTTGAACAGTGAATTGAAGCGTAGGCACGAAAAAACTGTAGACCAGGACTAACTCGAAGCTTTAAGGGCTGCATCTTATATAGACAGTCAAAGATATATAAATGGTGACCCTTTATATAATATAATATTAATAATTATTAATTATATTTATATAATATTAATAATTAACAATTATTAATTATGAATAAATTAAACGGTCTACGGTAAATGATGCCAATCTCATCTGCATAAATCTTCTGAATTTTCAAACTTAGCAATTTGTTAGTGGACAATTAATAAGTATTAAAAACATTAAACAATAATTCATATACTTTGTAACAAAGTAGATTTTTGCAAGCTCTGCCCTGTAGGCTGGCTCGAAGGCCACCACACACCCTAAATATTTTATTTTTGTTAGTCCAGAAATGCTTTATTGAACCGAGATTATATAAATATTATGTGTAAAAATCACTCGTTATTCCTCCACTATTTTCCCTCCAGTATGAATGATTAGTTTTGACAAGCGATCACCCTGAAGTCCAACGAGGCCCTCAAGGATGAAATAAGAGAGACTACGGCAGCTTAGGCAAAGTGACATGGGGAGAGTGTGGGCTGGAGAGGAGAGACCATCTGATCCCGGAGACCATAAGATCAAGCCAGCCAGTGGAGGAGTACACTCCGCATCACCCGAGCAGTCTCCACGCTCGGGCCACATACGTTGGAGTTAGCCGCCCAACTGCGTGAGTGTACTCGCGCCAAGAGAATCGCCAGCGGCAATCAAACGTCCCGCGGCGATCATACCGTTCAGCAGCTGTGTTATGCTGCCCGTCACAGCACCTTCCAAGCGCCACTGACCAGCCGCACTCGATCCACCGATCGACGCTGAAGCGCGTAGTGCTCTCGAACCGACCGAGCCCGAAAATCTCCGAGCATCGCCGAATACATCGAGGAAGAAGACGAGGCATATTTTCGACACTTCGAGCCAGGCACGCGTGAGGATGCAAGCCCGATAAGGGAAATTTAAGTAATAGTATGTGAGAGCGAGTCAAGCTCCAGGAGTATTGTTCCTGGAAGAGTGAGTGTCGAGACCTGTAGCGTGAGTACTGACTAGTGTGCCTGTGATCCCTTTTTCCTGTTTTTAAGTTTTTCTTAGCCCTTATTATTAATTGACAGTCCCCGAAAAATCCGTTAAATCCGTAACGAGACCGGCTGCCATGTTTGGACCAGTATTTTCAGGATAAGAAATTCCATAGTATTTTCCGCATTCGAGTTCATGTGGTGGTGTTTACAAATAATTATCTAGCGTTGCGTATTGTGAATTAGTGCAAATTTTAAGTGATAAATTCGAGAAACCCCTCCTCTTCAGAATTAGCAAATCGTACCGAGGTAATTTATAAGAGCCATCGTGTTCGGGAATTCACCCCTGAGCCCCCTCTCCTCTCCCGGCTAGCCGAGCAGAGATTTACAAGATATTTCCAACAGTCGAGCCAGTGAAAAGTATTACAAACTGTCAAGTGACGGTGCTACTGCCGCACAGTAGCTGGCGCCCACACAGAGTTTTCTTTAGTTTGTTTGTACCAGCTAGAATCGCTTGCTATAGTGTATTGCCGGTGTGCCTTCCCCTTCGTCTACCCCTGTTCGCCCCCCCCCCCTTTCCCTTGCTATCAATTCGTTATCGTGAAGAGTCGGAGTTATTCGCCGATAGTTTAAGATTGATATTATTATAATAATGCAATCCTATTCCGTCAAGATTATTGATATTTAATTGATTTTTAATTGTTGACATTTACAGTATCGCGGGTATTTGACAGGTGTCAATGCAACACTGAAATTTTACGTTATTTGACCATTTGTTATTCCATAGGATTTTATTAGTGATTTCCATTTTATTGTCTTGAACAATTCGAGTATAATCCCTGCCTTACAGTATTTTATTTACTAACGAGTCTTGGTGTATTATCGAGATCTTCACTCCCGAGCTATTTTCCCCCGGTAACATTTGTTAGTGTTTACCACCTCGAGGCCTCGAATTCCCATTATTAGTAGCGGTCATTTGCATTTTGTTGTTGTAATTACTTTTGTTTTTGTTATTTTATTTCTTATTATATCGAGACACCGCAAGTCAATAAATTATCATTTATCTTTTGTTTTGGTGACGATTTTTATAACTCTGAGTTTTTATTTCTATTTCAAAGTTGCTGACCCTCACCTCTCTCCAAATAAAGAGTAGAAGGTCACAACTTTCAAAGATAATGATTTCAATCTCGACATTCGGCTTTGCTTTTGTAAATTAATGAACTTTATTTAAAGAATTTAATTCATTAATATAGAGAAATCCCGATCTTTGAAATAACTTAAATAACTAATTAACCATATCCTAAAGTAATGGAATAACCCTAAAGTTAGCCAATAACTATAACATACGTATAATCATGTGAAGATATATATAACACACATATATATATATATATATATATATATATATATATATAGATGTATAATTTAAACAATTATTATTTAAATCTTATTGTTCCTAAGGCGTAGGAGTCATCAATGGGATGTCGGGGTATCCACCGGCAGAGAAGGGGAGTTCCGTCGCCTTCCCTCTGCTGCTCGTAGGCCTATCATAGGCTGTCCTCCTTCCACTCCCGCCCTGCATGGCTTCCTTGTTCTTCATCCTCTTCTTACGCCCGTACTGTGGTGTACCCTCGCTGTAGCGTGGATCGGCGCTGGCTACGACGCTCCCACCACTACTTACGCATGCTACGAGGTGCCTTCGCTGTAGCGTTGTTCATTGTAGGCTGCAGCGTTCCATCCTTCTCCCGCACACGCGCTGTGGAGTTGCTTCGGTATACCGTTCTCGTTCTACTCGGGCTGTCCCACTCTGCTACGTCCATCCTCTTCTCGCCCACTGCAGTCTTCATAGCTCCGATACGCTCTCCTTCTCAGTTGCACTGTGTTGGTATGGTCGTCTTCTGAGAAGTTTTGGCTCTGCCGAAAGGTGATCTCCCTGGTCGCATTGGTATATAAAATCGTCGCCGGTTTATTATTTGTCATCTAGTGACCGATGACATATTTATAGTTATATTCAACAGCATTCGTTCGCGATATAGCCCTTTCTACCTAGGATTCTATATGGTCGAAAAATGAACTGTATATACTGGAGTTAACACCGCAAATAAAACAAGTCGACGGACGAGGGCTTTCGCGGGTTTGACAATCCATCCTTTGTCTGTGATCTCACGTACCTATCTTATTTAAAACATTCGAAGCCCACGTGTGACTCCCAACGTCGCATTGCAAAGGTTATGGTTCTCAGATTTATCGACTCTTCACAAAGAACGACGCAGACGTCTGGCGGCTCTAATTGCAGGGACCTCTTATTATTTGGGGTCTTTCTGTCAGCACCTCAGTGTTACAGCTCGAAGTCGCTTTGCTTTTTGCACGAGGCTAGAGTCAGATTACTCTGCGTCCATTGATCCTAATCTAAATAAACAACTAGAGATATTCCCCCGATTGTTTAGACAATAATTATAAATCAGTATTTTAGACGCATGAGCTCCGACCCTCTTAGCTGGAGGGCCCACCCAGACACGTGTGAAGTGCTCATAAACACTCAGTTGCGTGAGACGGTCATAGCGGTCCTCCAGGCTTTCGAACGTTCGTCGCACCGTGCACCCCTGCTTGCCTGCCCAGAGTCTTTACGTGAATTTTTCCAAGGGTTCAGGACCCAAAAGTTGCGAGACGTAACACCAGGAAGAAAAGGGTGCATCTCCCGCGGTTCATAATACCTCATCCTCCGATTTGTACAATCAACTCAGTTCGCGGACTGAAAAATATGCTTACGGCCATGGCGACGAAACCAGGCCATTTGAAAAATGACTCCAACGGCATGAGTATACGGTGGTTACAGAGGCGGAATCTTTACCACCCGCTATGCAAACACGACTTGTGTTAGATAAATTAGGTCAAGTTGAATTCGACAGGTTAGTTGACCACGTTGCACCAATCGATCCGACAAAGATGTTACAAAACGATCTCATTATCTTATTGAAAGAACTCTTTCGTGACAAATTGTCGGTTACTCGTCGTCGGATAGATATTCTCAACTATCGGTACAGCAAGTCAGTTCCAATAACGGAACATATTGATCGTATCAACCGCCACGCTTCAGATTTCAATCGTGCTAATTTAACAGACGATAATCTAAGAATTTTATTTCTTTTGCAATCCTTCTGCTTTTCAAGTCATAATGACGAATTAAAGAAGATAGCCTTGCGCGTTGTCGAAAAGAATCAAAATGCATCTCTCAAAGATATTGTTGCGGAACTTGAAGGCTTCATGAACGTTTCATCAAACATGAAAACTCTTGAAACTCCGGTAAATAACTCGTCATCTTCGACTATTAACGTCATTCACTCAAAGTATAAAAACAAGAATCAGTTTAAGGACGATAAAACAGATTATGTACTCAACTAGTCATCGTCAAATATGAAATGTAACGGTTGCGGAGGTGCTCAATTCCGGGCAAATTGTAATTATCGAGATGCAATATGTCACAAATGTTCAAGAAAAGGTCCCATCAGTAAAGTCTGTCGTTCGGAATCAAAGGGATCAAATTTCGTTAACAAAACCGGTAGTCTTATCACTCAATCGATCACCACGGCCGATAAGCGCCGACGAGTGCATGTGGCGACGTCGATATTAGGAAAAAATATTAATTTCCAGTACGATTGTGGTTCAGACATAACCGTTATTGGCAAAGATGAATGGATCGGACTAGGATCTCCAGATCTCGTAGCGAGTGAAATCGTTGAACATGCAGGCGGAAGTGCGTTCGAGACTATTGGTCGATTTCGTAGTACCATACAAGCTTTTGATCGTAAGGAAGAAATTGATATCGATGTTGCCAAGCGTAATGGTGTGAATCTTTTCGGTTTGAATGCCATAGATAGTCTCGATCTATGGACTACGCCGCTTAGTGAATTCCGAAACACGTCCATTATTCGAAACGTACAGATCAGCAATACCGTAGAATCCAATAGGGACAACGTTCTTGTAGCGGGCCTGTCTCGTGGAAAATCAACTAATGATAGTGAATGTGACCCCAACGTCGAACTCTCAAGAAAAGTTTTACAAAACGACATCTCCAAGAGTTTTAGTAACCTATTCGCTGAAGACAAAGGAACGTGTCACGATTTTCAAGCTAAATTTTCTCTGATTGAAAACGCACATGCTGTACAAGCTCGGTGTCGACCGATTCCGTATGCAATGGAAAAACCACTCGAAGAAGAATTGAAACGCCTTGAATCACGAGGAATAATCGAACCCGTTAAATCTTCAATCTGGACAAGTCCTATCGTCATTGTTAAAAAAACCTAACGGCAAACTTCGTCTGTGTGCAGACTACTCCACCGGAGTTAACAGGGCATTAATAAACAACAGACACCCTTTATCCAGCATCGAAAGCATTATTACCAAACTTAATGGAAATCGTTTCTTTAGTAAGCTCGACCTTAGTGATGCATTTTTCCAAATCGAGATCGCTGAAGAACATCGGGAAATTACGACAATCACAACACCGAAGGGACTTTACAGATTCAAACGGTTACCATTTGGCATAAAGAAAGCGCCAGCCATTTTTCAGCAAGCTATGGACAACTCTTTGTCGGGTCTGGAAGGAGTATATGCTTATATCGACGATGTTGTAGTCTCAGGTTCTACTCGACAAGAACACGATGCTCGCCTCCGAAAAACACTACAACCCCGCGTAGAAAAAAAGAATCTTGTGAGGAATCTTTTAAAGAATCTTAAAAAAAGTCTTGAAAGAATATTTAAAGGAATCGTGAAAAGAATCACGTATAGGATCCGGAGCAAGATTCTTTCCAGGATTCTTTTCAAGACTCTTTCTATCCGAAAGCGTTCTGAGAATATTACAGAGAATCTTCGAAAGAATCTTGAAAAGCGTCTTTAAGAGAATCGTGAAAAGATTCCGTCCATTAAACAGAAAAATCGTTGAAAGAATTTTAATGAAATTCTTCAGAGGAATCGAGCAAAACCTGTTGTTGCTTTCCCTTGGTGTCGAGACAGTATATTTCGGTACGTCAACGAAGGGTAAACCCGTCGTGTGTAGTCGAACTCAGAAAAGCTTTCCAGTCTTATATATACGCTGAGGCTTCAAACCACTTGCGAGAAACGCTCCGTCCGTTCGCCACCTAGTGACATCATACGAAACATTGGTAGACAATACTCCGTTAGATGGCGAGCGGTCGAAGCGGTTCTCGCAAGTGACTTGAAGCCTGAACGTATATAAGACTGTAAAGCTGTTCTGAGTTCGAGTGTACACGAGGGGTTTACCCTTCGTTGACGTATCGAAATGTATTGTCTCGACACCAAGGGAAAGCAACAACAGGTTTCGCTCGATTCCTCTGAAGAATTTCATTAAAATTCTTTCAACGATTTTTCTGTTTAATGGACGGAATCCTTTCACGATTCTCTTAAAGACGCTTTTCAAGATTCTTTCGAAGATTCTTTGTAAGATTCTCAGAACGCTTTCGAATAGAAAGAATCTTGAAAAGAATCCTGGAAAGAATCTTGCTCCGGATCCTATATGTGATTCTTTTCAAGATTCCTTTAAAGATTCTTCCAAAGATTCTTTCAAGACTTTTTTTAAGATTCTTTAAAATATTCTTCACAAGATTCTTTTTTTCTACGCGGGACGTCTTGAAGAAAAAGGATGAAAACTGAAACTCGAAAAGTGCAACTTTGTCATGGAAGAAATTAAATATCTCTGGTTGGTAGTAAACTCCAAGGGAATTTCAGCAGACCCACAAGCTACTGAATCTATAGCTAACAAGACCGACGAACGATTCCGAAGTTCAAAGTTTATTAGGAATGGTGAACCATTACGGGAAATTCATCCCTCATTTACACGAACTCAAACAACCATTCGAACATCTCACGCGTAAGAATCGACCTTGGATTTGGACCGAACAACACGATCTTACTTTCGACAAAATTTAAAAAATCATGCTCAGTCCACTTTTGTTAGAACACTATGATCCTTCGAAGACGTTAGTAGTAGCAGCGGACGCCTGTTCTACGAGAATTGGAGGGGTATTGCTCCAACGCGATTCGAGTGGTCATGAACGCGCTGTGTAACACATGTCCCAAAGCTTAACGGACTCTCAACGAAACTATTCTCAGCTCGAGAAAGAAGCGCTTGCACTGGTGACAGCGGTCGAGCGTTTTCACAAATTCGTTTGGGGTCGAAGTTTCATATTACAAACAGACCACAAACCGCTCATAGCATTGTTACAAACAGAAGACACCAAAGGGTTTAAGCCTACCACAGCTGCACGTCTCAAACGATGGGCAATAAGACTTCTCGGGTATGATTTCAGGATTGAATACGTTCGGACTCAAGACTTCGGACAAGCAGATGCATTGTCGCATCTAATTGAAAAGTTTCGAAAGGATAACGTTGAGTAGCTACAAGTATCGAGCATCAAAAGTGTGGAACTGGAGGTACACCAAATCAGAAATCTAACGATAGATTCTTTTTAGGAAGGAGTTGCACGACAAACTTAAAACCGCTACAATAAAAGATAAACATTTAAACGCGGTAATAGAAGCTATAAAAATGATTGGAATACAGCAGAAACCTCGGAAGGTCTAGACCATTTCAAACGACGAAGGGAAGACCCGTGCGTTGTGGACGATATATTGCTAATGGGAGATAGGGTGATCATACCGAATGAACTAAAAGCCGAAATTTTAAGTGCTCTTCACAAAGGTCATCCTGGGATCAGAAAAATCAAGCAGTTAGCTCGAGAATATGTTTATTGGCCGAAATTGTCAGAGGAGATCGAACGTGTCGTACGACAGTGCGATCCCTGCGCTTTAACACAGAAAATTCCTGTGAAGGTACCTCTCAGTCCTTGGCCGATTTCCACCAGACCTCTGGAACGCATGCACATTGATTATGCTGGACCAATTGATGGTCAGTATATTCTCATTTTCGTAAACTCCTACTCGAAATTTATCGACATCGCTTTAACATCTACGATATCAGCAAACCGTACCGTAGATCTGTGGCGAGAGGTTTCCACAAGATATGGACCACCCGAAGTACTTATTAGTGACCATGGTTCCCAATTTACTTCTGAATTATTTGGCGATTTTTGCAAAAAGATGCAAATTACGCATTTGATGTCTGCAGTTAATCATCCACAGTCAAACGGCCAAGCTGAAAGAATGGTCGATACAGTAAAGCGGAGTATCGCTCGAAACCCAGCTAATTGGAAGAAAGAACTGTATGAATTTCTTCACAGTTACCGTTATACGCCTTGCACATCGGCACCAAGTGGAAAATCCCCGGCAGAATTGTTCTTTGGACGACAAATTAATTCTCCGTTTTCTAAACTACTTCCTGTATCTTCGGAAAAAGAAAAAGGTAGCAAGAATTCCATCAAAAAACAAGAAGACATGGAGGCTCAATTCACTAAACATCATGGTGCTCGAGAACGATATCTATCAGTCGGAGACCGAGTGGTAGTATTGATCCGTAAAGACAAACGCGAATTTGGAAACATCGCTAAAGTCATATCCGAAACTCGATATTCGATACTCCTGGACACTGGAAAAGAGTTCGAAAGACATATCAACCACATATGGAAAGGTGGTTCTGAATCTTCGAAATTATATCCAATAGATGAAGAGATCTGGACAATCCTGGGTGATACGACTGATCCAGGGCCTTTGGTCACACCACCTTTGAGCCCAGCTTTATCACGATCTTCCATGAACAAGGATTACGAAGATATCGAAACTCAACACCCTCCAAGAAGATCCTGTCGTACCAGTGTTACACCACGACGTTTGATACTGGATCCAGATGCCAAGTCTTATACTGAAGCTCAGCATTCTTGAAGAGAGAGATGTTAGGTATTCATCTAACAGCGCTCGCCAATCCGTATTCTATTGTTTCGTTCAGTTGTTTGAGAGTCAGTCTTCGCGGAGACTCTAGGCTGTCAACCACGTATTCCAAATGAGAAATACAATCGCTCTTTTTGCTATCCTATCTCACATTTATTTCAACTCCATCATCCGATCTGCATGAACCCAACAATTACAACATGTAAAAAATTCATGCATATGAGTTTGGATTGCTTTCACGACAAAACTACCTTAATATAGGCGCTGAAAAGTGACGTTGCATTGAAAAAATGTTAAGCAACGTTATCCCTTTTTCGTTCGTTCTAAAAATTATATCTACGCGTCTTTAGAATTACGAGGCCAATTCCCCTGTTCAATTGTTAAATCGTCGATGAGTATCCAAGTGAATCAGTGTGAATTCATTTTATTTTCATTCTCACCATGATCGATATCACATTCGTATTTTTATAATTATGATCGTTGACTTGCTCTGAAGATGTAGGCACTCATTCAATGCTGATAGTTTTGTTTATTATTTTTGCTTCATTTATTTCAAATATTTGTCATTTAATTTGTAATCAATATGAGCTTGATTGAAGATCTACTGCGGAGGCGCAATAAATCACCAATAAGTAAGTACAATGCAAAGACACTACTTACTTTTAAAGCGCTTTCGTTTTATTTTCAATTATACATAAGAGGACGGTAGTCAAGAAAGAATTCTTTTCATTATGAAGACCACTCTCTCCCTCACTCAAGGAAAAATAAAAAATAATTCCCCCCCCCCCCCCCCCTTTAGAATAAACCCAAAGAACGTTTTTGTAAATGGACCAACCGGTTGGTTTGAAACCAGATTTATGAGTGTTACACTCTGCGCGTAATCCAAAGAACAATGCTTCAAGGATTGGTCTTTGCTAGGTGTCATTCTAGTATTTTGGTTTTAGACTCAATGCACATTCCTTAAATCGACAAGCCAAATCCAGTTACTGGTCCAACCGCAAGCAGTGGATTACAGTTGTCGAGGTAAAGAATATGTAGTGAGTCAAAAACCAAAATCCATTGATCGGTGTAAGCATAAGTGGAGTCATATGGAAAGGCACTTGTAGTAGCATTCGGATCAAGCTGGTTAATGGATTTTTGTTCTCGACTAACTGCATATTCTCTGCATCAAAATTTATATTGCATTTCCCAGCATGATCTGAAAGTGACTGGGTCGTTTTTCCATTTGTTTTCTAAAATCACAAGCAGCGTCAAATGAAAAAACACTAGAAGTGGCTTTCAGATCAAGCCGGTCAATGGATTTTGGTTTTCGACTCCTCGCAGTTACACTGCACACCAATTAAGCGGAGCAATTTTTTAAAAAATGTTAACATTTTTTTAAAGATCTACATCAGTATTATTCTGATATTTTATGTTCTTGTCTATAAACTCTGTTATAAGGATTTTTTAAAATAAAAATAAATTTAAACATTTAAAAAAACTCCCGACTGTAAAAAATATATAATACAAAAAATTATGGCAGACATAAATCTAATAAAAAAAAAATGATAATAAAAAAAATTATGGCAGACATTAATCTAAAAAGAATAAAATAATTTCTGTAAAATATAAAAAATTATCTGTGTTACATCCTGGCTATTTTTTCCTAATATAATTAATGTTCATTTAATCCCCATCCTTTCCAATATATTCAGTATCAATTTCTGCCGATATCAATTCGGTTCACAACTTCGTGCTCCGTTCATTGCCTTACATATTTCCGCATTATTTGAAGGCCAAAAGGCACCTTTAAGTATAAGTCTAACTTATAGAATATTTAATAATTATCGTAAACGGCGATAAATAAGAAGTTTTCCCTATTAAATTCAGTTAATTACAAGTGTTAAAATTGGATCTTTCAATAAAGAATATACGCGTGTGTTAATTCGAAATTTGAGTTTCAACTCTTAATCGAACAAGAACTCCCAAAAAATATATTCCTTCCCAACGTCTCGTTAGCTCGGGACGTAACAATCTGAATTGTAATCATTGAATTAATGCCGCCACTACAGTCGGGAGACGTCTCCTGAGTACCGCAATAGTCTTTCATATATCGAGGACCCGCCACTGTCGGGACAGAAATTGAAACGAAAAATAATATTTATTCAATATCCAATAATTTTTGCCAACGCAGGAAAAGACGTCTCCCGACTGTAGTGGCGGCATTAATTCAATGATTAGAATTCAGATTATTACGTCCCGAGCTAACGAGACGTTGGGAAGGAATATATTTTTTGGGAGTTCTTGTTCGATTAAGAGTTGAAACTCAAATTTCGAATTAACACACGCGTATATTCTTTATTGACAGATCCAAATTTAACACTTGTAATTAACTGCATTTAATAGGGAAAACTTCTTATTTATCGCCGTTTACGATCATTATTAAATATTCTATAAGTTAGACGTATACTTAAAGGTGCCTTTTGGCCTTCAAATAATGCGGAAATATGTAAGGCAATGAACGGAGCACGAAGTTGTGATCCGAATTGATATCGGCAGAAATTGAGACTGAATATATTGGAAAGGATGGGGATTAAATGAACATTAATTATATTAGGAAAAAATAGCCAGGATGTAACACAGATAATTTTTTATATTTTACAGAAATTATTTCATTCTTTTTAGATTTATGTCTGCCATAATTTTTTGTATTATATATTTTTTACAGTCGGGAGTTTTTTTAAATGTTTAAATTTATTTTTATTTCATGCTTTTTAAAGTTCGTTCTTGTCGAGCTTGAAAAAAAAAAACACTTTAATCCAGAAACTGGTCTATTTTTTATGCGTATAATATTTATTTCCTCGACTGTCCAGCATCAAAGCATTCTTGACGTTGGTCTTTTAGCCAAATTTATTGAACGCTAGTGGAATAATCAAAACGTGAGAACAAAAATAGAATGAAGGATAAATCATAAGTGCAGGACATATTGAAACGTATTAAGTGCTTAGTGCGATCGGATTTTTCTGATTCTGAAAAAATAACTTTGCAAACGTATATTCCAAAGCTTTCAATGAATTTGTTTACAAGGTGCACCACGGGAAGGTAAACCAACATCGCACCTCACCTGGAACTCAACAAAAAATATTAGTGATGTGACTTCAATATATACCTTATGAGTGGAAAACAAAACTTACTTACCAATTGTTGATCCGTTATATTGAATTCTGCTGGTTCTTGAACAATGTACAGATGCCGAGTGCCAAACTAGTTTCACAAATCAAGCATATTTTTTTTGGTTATCATATCAATGTTATCAATAGTTTTGTTGCATAGATACTTGAGTATAACAGCGGATTATAATATTTTTTTCAAATAAGATTAAAAGTACCATTATGACATGCCACTCAGTGTCCAATAATAATGTTTTGTACTAGATTTGCGACAAACATCATATTCTCGTTTATGCATTTTTTTTATAAAACGAGTGTTTTGATTCTATCCCATTAAAGTAACTCTATATGATAGCGAGGGCTGTACTGAATCACTCATCTTCTACATGCTGTTTATGTGTATCTTTTTGCACCTCACAGACCACAGCATTATCATTTTTATTAATAATTCTACGGACCAACGACTATTTCTGTCATTATTTCATTTGTGATACTTCGTTAATTTTAGAAGATGTTGCCGTTTCGATATCCATACGAATTGACGCTACATCTGTCCCTTGCATTCTACATTATCTTGTGTACATCATGGGATTTGTAGATGATACATCTCAACGATGGATTGGAAGAGATTAATTGCTTGTTAAGACAAATAAAAAAAACCAAGACACGTCAACCATTTTCCTACAATCCAATCAGACAGTTGATTTAAGAATTACAGTATTTTTCCTTTTTAAATACTTCATATAAAGTGACAGTGGACAAATTATTCCCAAACGGAATTGTAGATTAACAAGTCTCAACCTATCAATAATTCGACATTCGTCCAAAAATTATAAGTATTCTTTTAAAATTTATGGAAAGTGATACACGCTATGAGCATTTCGAATTTTACTATTCAAACGACGAAAAAAGTCGTCATTAAATGATCGACAAATTTTGACATCAAGAATTATTAGAGATTCTTCGAAGGCATTCCAGTTCTCCCAATGCCCTACCATCGTGGGGATGATTAAACAACTTTCGTCTATCCAATTCACAAACGACAAGACCTGCCATAGATCGAACGCGGCTCAGTGCTACATAAGCTTGGCCTTTTGCAAATGTCTTTTTTCCTAAATAGACAACAGCCCTATCGACAGTAGTACCTTGCAATTTGTGCACAGTTACAGCCCAGCTAAGAATTAATGGTAGCATTACCCGCTCTACATTCCCGAATCCTCTGTTTGCTTGATATGTGATACTTATTGGCGAAATTCCAACAAAACCGTTGGGTTCCTTAAAGCTGGTTCCTACTGCAGGATCGTCGAACTCTATAAATACCTTTTTTGGTAACTCTCCATCCTCGAGTTGATCTCTGCGTAAGGCGTCCCATTGAAATCCTCTTACGATTCCCATTGCTCCATTGACAAGTCCTTCAGTAACACGAATATTTGTCCGAAGCATAACCCTGCAACCAATTGCAAGCTTGAGTGTACTTAATATGCCTCCGGTGTTATTTGGGTCAACAGGGATAGCTGCAGCGGCAGGTTTTTGCCCATAAGTTTGCGGTTCTCTAGATTCATCACGAGCGTTGAATACGTACATTCGTTTTTGAGATGCCAACAACGTCATCATTCTATTATTATATGAATCAACAAGCTTTAAGGTAGGAAAAATGCGAACCGCTTCGCCATCCGCGAATTCATCCACCAACGGGACTTGAGTTCTGTTCAGTAACATTTCATGTTGTTCTATCAAGAGTCGCGGTAGCGACTCGACGCCATTAAAAAAGAAATTGTTATCTCTCCAACTCTCAAATTGTTGAGCAGGTCAACGAAAGGAATATCGTTTTGTTGTCGCATATTAGCACGCAATTCGCATAATCCAAAGAAACGCCATAAATACGGCTCAGCCATATACTGCGCAGGTTGTTCGAAGCACCAGTGTCCTTTGACCGGTGGTAACTGCAAAATGTCACCAAACACCAAAACATGAATACCACCAAATAGAAGACTATTGTTTTTCAATTCCTGAAGGCGTAAGTGGATAGATCGCAATATTTCGTAAGATACCATAGAAATCTCATCAATGATGAGCCACCTAATGTACTTCCATCGACGTCGCAAGTCTTCAAGCCGTTGTCCAGTCAATTGTCTATAAACGGACGCTTTTCCTTTCTCAATAGCCAATGAAAATGCATTGTGGAGAGTCCGGCCCCGAATCAAGCGAGCTGCAACACCAGTTAAAGCGCACACTTCAACAAAGGATGCACATAGAAGTGAATCTACTGACGGAGCATAACACATTTTTATTTGATGAACAATCATCTTTAGCAGGAAAGTTTTACCACAACCAGCTCCTCCAGTTATAAATAGTTTGAGGGTTTCGCCTTGGTGATTATCGGTACAGAGATCTTGTCGAATGGTATTCGTTATTTGTTCGAAGAGTCTTTTTTGTTCTATGTTCATGCTTCGAACACATTCGGAAAATTGTTCAGCTGTTATCGCATGCTCTGCTCCGTTATCAACATAATCATCTTGAAAATCAATGTCGACTAAACCTGGCTCATATCCATCAATGATTGCTTGAACTTGATTGTTTGCTTCGACTGTGTTGGTAACAGTTCGTTCATGGACGCCTTTGTCCGCTTGTCCCAATGCTAAAACCTGAGCTATAACTTGCTGCAATTCGCGCTCCACATGTTGAAACTCCTGAACAGTTCCACCCTGCAGCAGAGGTCGTAATAAATTATATTTGGCATTAAAGGCTGCTTCCGCCGTTTCGTATTCTCCGATGAGTTCTTGCTCGTTTCGAAAAGGAAGATGGGCAACAAGGTAACTGTAGAAGTATCCTTCTCTATCTCCTGTTTGAGTATAGTGTCTAACTTTCAAGATAGCTCTTCGACTGCGTTGCTTCATACGCATGCCATTTTTAAGCCTAATGACTTTACGAGATTCAACAACTTCGTTTCCATCATCATAAGCTTCACAATCACCAAGATCCTCATCGTAATTATTGATACTTGTCATATGCTCATACGTAACAGCGAATTCAGCTAAGCTTAAATGCTCTAAATCATCCGGTCGAGAGCTATAGCGATCGTATATATTCATATGAACTTGTCCTTCATTACCGTCACACCTTAGCATACGATATCTTTCTTCTGGGCGACAGGTGTTAACGGAAATTACTTTTCGTGAGCTATCTCTCAATTTCAAATGACACAGTCGATATGCGCACTCGGGTGCTGAAACTTGCCTATGCCTGAGGATTGCCATTGATACCGCAAAGAGTTGTCTTCCGATATCCCCACCATAAGCTTGTATTCTTCTTAACACGTCCCTAATTGCCGCGGCTATATCTTGTGGTTCATGTTTCGATGCATACTTAGCTATGTAATAGGCCACGGCAATCACATTGCCACATGGTTGTATATCCATATTTCCTCCCCATAGAATTAAACGTATAGCATTATAATTATTTATAAATATATCTGTCGTAGTACGCTTCAAAATGCAGAACCGTCCCTTGTTCCTGATTGTTGAATCAGCGTCTAGAATCTTTGTACTTTCACTTACCTGCCTTGGAAAGCCAAAACGACATTCACCGTCAGTACGATTTTTATAACAAGTTGTACTGTGACGATGCTTTTGTACTCTCTGGACTACTTCAACCAGTTTTTCATTTTGTGGTTGAGAATTACACGAAACAACTTTATCGATCACTTCTATGCCTGCAGGTGATTCAAAAGGTGGTATTCCCTCATTCCAGCACAACATATGTAAATGCGGACTTCCTCGGTTTTGGAATTCTATTCGCCACCAATAATCAACTAATTTTCCACCGAGTATGTGATCATCACGTTTCAATATTTGCATGATCGCATTCAATCTTATCATGAATTGCCGAGAGAGCGTTACTGGAGACTCCTCTATCAACTTCATTTTATCTTCCCAACTCAAGTCCTTAGGGTCCTCTTTATCACGACCAGCTGCTAAGAGACAGGCTTTAAGCATATCCTCCCAGTTTAAGTCGTTACAACTCAAAGTAATGAACCAAGACGGAGGACCCAAATTTCGTACCATTGCCACTAAATCACCACATGCTGTTTGCCAGTAGGCATTAGAGCCGCGCAGACCTCGCATGTTTAAATATAAGTTTTTCACCAATCCGTCTGGTATCACCCTGACGGAGTCTTAAACATACTCCAACATTTTGTCGAGCCCGGTAATATTCCATCACAGATAAAGCATAGAATAAGTAATCAGTTCTCTGAAATCTCTTATCTGCGCTTATAATTCTGGCTTGGCAATAATCGAGTGCAGTGATTGGGACTTGCCGTGTTGGTTCATGCAGACCATTACGACCCTTTGGAAATAAATAAAACCAAGATAATTCCTCCGCTCTCCGTTCAATATGCATTTATAATGGTGGTGCTGTTTTCCGTTGTAATGTTCGCAGTGGAATATCTATCATGGGTTCATTTGCATTAACGCAACGACTACGAACAATAGATTCTACATGTGGTATGCATTCGTTGACAGGTCTCAGTACTGATGTCATAATGGGTAGAGCGTGATTAATCTTTTCAAACTGCGACAAAATATTTGTATCATTTTGCTCAGTATGAGCCTGAGGAGCTTCTGCTTCGTTTGGTTCAGCTTGCAGTGTTACTGGCAATTGTTGACTAATTGGCTGTATTAGAACACGAACCGGGGTCATTGAATATTGATTACTTAGTGTTCTGTTGCTGTGTTTTGGTATATTGCATTTTAGTAATTTGAATATGGACTGCAATGATTCGAATCTCATTAAGCAGGCCGTACCTTTCTTGAGGGCATTTCTGCCATTAGAACCTCGGGAGTGAGAATCGAACATCCAAAAATAATTATGCATTTGAAACACTGCAAGTGAAATGCCGTTCACAATTAAAATTCCAGCTGGATGGCTCTTAAAGAACAACTCCAGGCCGTTCCTCAGATTTCGGAAGCCCTCTTTCACATTATCGCGATCCAATTGTCCACATACAGATTCCGTATCATCTATTGTCAAATGACATACATTTTGCAATAACTCTAAGGTTTGATCCAATTCAGTAACAGCAAGATACTCTTCGTAAGTTTCAGCTGCATCCAAAAGATTGCGTTTTGCTATACTTTCAGTATAAAGTCTGTCTCCATTAATTAAAATCCGGTCAACTGTTCCATTTGTCCAAGAGGTCAGAGCTGTGATGTGAGACATAACGATCGCTACTGCAGCATTTGCAGTACCCTCATTCCCTCGACTCATTTCACCAAAATGTTCATCACCTTGATGGAATGAACCTCTAACAATTCCGCGAGAGTTTTTAATGATGGTGATTCCTGGAACATCCTCCGGCGTGAACTGTGGTTGAACGTCATTCGATTCTGTTCTTTCACCATCTGTCACTTGACAGATTTGAGATAGATCGAAGTTTGTGTTGTCGTAATCGATACGAACATTGCGATACAGTGGATTATTTTCTTTTAACCATACTAGAGCAGACCAGAGTTTCTCCACATCAACACGAAATTCTCGTGCCCTAGTCACATTTTCAAGTTGTTCACATACAATTGCAATACCCGCACTAGTTATTGATACGGGTAATTGCTCAATCACTTCTTCTACGTCTTGAGCAAACAGTATAGCTTGCCCCTTGAAACCCAATTGACCAAAACGGCCTCCCAGTTTAATTATTTTTATAAACGGTAATACCATGCATATGAGCCGTTTTTCTATGTCTGTTAGACACGTTATTACTTCAGGCACAGGGTCTAAAAACATTGCATTCCAATATACTTGGGCTGAACACTTATGCTTCTTTAATGTCGTAGCACACCTATTGCACGCCGTCAGTTCTCTTAGACCCTGTAGTTCTAATGGTAAAATCAATCGTACTGTGTCGTTAATTAGTAGAGTACCTGTTTGCGCTTTATAAAATACTCTATTATAAACGCTACAAGTGATATCGGCAAACTTCCATATTGACGAGTTAAACTGTTTTATATATTTATTCCAATTTTCTTCGGTATGAGTGGAGTTGTTTTGGGAAAACGTCGACCCGCTTGTTACAGGATTTTGTGATACAATTGTCGTTCGGTCAATGTTTGTTATGTTTTGCGCTGCTGATTCTGAGGTACATTTCGTCATTTTACTATCACTTTTCGGTCTACCTTCAGTATCCAAGAAGCTGAGTTTCGACGATATGCATTCTTTTGGAGCTTGACTCTCGACTACAGTCCTTAGCTTTGGACGTTTTTTAACAGGCCGTTTTGTTTTTGAGGTCAATATGTTATCCTTCTTCTTCGAATCCTTTTTCGATCTCGTCAGTTTGTTGGGCAAAAGGGTACAGACCCCTGGAGATTCAGTTACTGGCACGTTTTATGAGTTGACAACATTACTGTTAAGTTGCGATTCTGCTATTGAAGCAAACTTCACTTTCTTTGGTTTTCGTCTGTAGTCGGTACGTTCCTTACGTTTAAGAGACGTCTTGTCAACAGAAGATGCAGTATCTTCGATGACATTTGTGTCTGCATCCTGACGATGAGAGCACGTGTTGCCGATAGGTTCATGGC
The DNA here is from genome assembly GCA_963970395.1 of Ephialtes manifestator. Taxonomy (NCBI): domain Eukaryota; kingdom Metazoa; phylum Arthropoda; class Insecta; order Hymenoptera; family Ichneumonidae; genus Ephialtes; species Ephialtes manifestator. The sequence continues at coordinate 9,544,917 of OZ019970.1, forward strand.
CCTCTCTACAAAAATCAACGTCGACGAAATTGCAAGTGATGACATCTTCTTGCATGACATATATGGGTGTTATCGTGTACTGACAATCTGTCAATACTTCAGTACAGGATGTCAGACAAAAATTGCATGACAATAAGTCATATAACGACTGTATATTATTAAACTGCATCAAGCAAGCGGCACTGCGGCCTTGATACGGTTGTCTTCCATGTGGGCCACGTGCATGGGAATCAAATAGCCAGAAGAAACCACCATACTTAAAGATGGCAATCGAAATACCTTTAATAGTTAATATACCGTAAGGATGATCATTGAAAAATGCACTCAAGCCATTCCTTAAAATTGGGAAACCTGCGACCTCATGAGCAATACTTCCATCGATACATAGTTGTTCGTCGATTATCAAGTTGAACTTGCCACCGGGCAATTCAACATGATGGTCCAACTCGGTCACTCTCAAGTACGCCCGATTAATTTCATTCACATGTGGAAGATTGCGTTTTAAGATACTGTTTAGATAGAGCTTATCTCCGATGCGCAGTACCGTGTCAACAGTAAGTTCATTCCAAGCATCCAGTTGAACCACGTGACACATAACGATGGCGATAGCCGCATTTGCAGTGCATTGTCTTCCTCTACTATTGACTCCAAACGCTACATCTCCTTGATGAATTGTGCCCCTGACTATAACTTCTTGAACGGAGCTTATGACTTTTATTTTCGATGTTTCCACCTGTTTAATGGTTATTTCCGTGTTTTGTTTAGTGCTATTCCTAATATTTTCTTTTGTGATGGTTTTCCGCTGTTTACGCCCATTACTCGATTTACGCCGACTCATTTTTTTACGTTGACCTTCTTTATGTCTCTATGTCTCGCTAACTTACCTGTAATGCAACAAACTCTATTACTTATCGTAACTTTATTATTGGAGTAAATTTTCTGTCGAATCTTTTAATTCTCTTTTTAAATTGTCATTACAAATTAATAAATGTGTATTCAAAATAAAATTATTAGCTACTATTGTAAATAAATCAATTAATACGATATTGTTTTGTGCATATGTGAAGAATTTAGAAAAATTACGTCCTACGGTGTTGATGGAAAAGGATGCAAAGTAGAAACTTGCACATTGCTTCCTCATTATATTTCGTGTTTTGCAAAGCTTCTTCAATGAGGAAGTTTATTAATCGATTTTGGCTTCCTTATAGAGGAAGCTTCGTAGAAATCGAAATATAATGGGGAAGCAATGCGCAAGGTTCCACTCTGCATACTTTTTCATGTCGGAATCGGAATTAATGTTTTTTTCAAAATAGTATAAAATCTAAACCCCTTTATGGATTTTTTTGTTTTGGACTGCCATTTTTTAATTGTTTCTTTATCGAGAACTATTTAAACTCATTAGGTAAAAAGTTGCGACAGCTAGAGAACATACAGAGATTTTTTTTTTAAATTCAATATGTTATAAAATCTAAACCATTTTGGCGATCTTAACCATATTCGATATATACTACAAATGGATATTAATTTTTATTGCGCGTTTTTGACAGGTTTGGTCAACTTGAATTAGAACAAAAACAACTTTTTTTCAAAAATCCATAAAGTTTAATCTGCTTCATGGATTTCGCTCAAATTCAACATCGACCTTAATTTTTTATTTCTCTATATATTCAGAACTATTTAGCTTATTAACTGAAAAATTGCGGAAGCTACACACATCCGGACATTTTTTATAAACCACTTTTCTCGACGTTTTGGACCATTCCTAGTGTCCTCACATGAAAATCTCGAAATGTTTTATTATTTACCAAAACAAAGTTTCCGCTATGAGGAGCAATAAAAAAAATAATAATAAAAAGGGAATGGGATTATATAGGTCAGTAATGGGGGTGCTGTGAATTGTATATTTTGTGGACTCACGGATTTGTTTCAATAATTTACTTACACTCACCTTTGTATAAGGAAATTATTGCTAGTTAGATGAAGCCTGCTATGTGATATCAGATCGAGCCAGTGCATTTTATGCCGGCCGTAAAGCTTGACCTTGCCACAGACATTCTCAAAATGTTTCATACCGGAATTTTTGCAAATTAAGTAACTTTTTCGTAACTTCTTCTTTTTCGGCTCCCATTTTTGCCAGGACGTGCGCGGCTTTGCAGCCTTGACCAGTGTCAGCGCAATCGCATTAAAGTTAAATGCACACTTGTCTTGTTCTGAGAGGATTCAGGCAATTTCTGTCAAGTTTAACGCAGTTGTATACAGCCTCATCGATGCCGTCTTTTCCAGAATGAGCGTGGCTTTATGCAGCCATGATAAACGTCGGCACTCTCTTCTCCGGGGTGGGCGCGGCTTAATGCAGCCTCGACCAGTGTCAACGCCATTGTTCTTCCTCTTCTCTTCGAGTATTTAGCGACGTTGGTACGATTGTCTCTTACAGGCTGATTCTGTTGATTGGTTGGGTTCCACTCACCTAAGTGACAGAATCAGCTGCTATCCAATCCATAGAATGCAGGGAAAATGATTGGTAATTTTTTAATGGTTTTTTTTATAGGTAATTTCGAGTATTCAATCTTGTATAACATTGTAACATTGTAATCATTGTAATTCTAACATTGTAATCATTGTAATTCTAACATTGTAATCTTGTATAACTTTGTAACATTGATCTGTCTTGTGCAAAGTTCACTAGACAGATCAATGTTACAACTTCCTTCGAGTGGACAAGTCAGTCGGAAAAGTTGTCTTCATTAGAAGTATTACTTTCCCGCTCACAGAGAAAAGTTTTGCACAGTTCCCTTACTTCAAAATCAATCCAAAGGATTTTTTTTTGTAACTTGACCGGTTGGGTCCACCAGTTGCAGCGAAACCAATATAATAGGTTTTATACTCTGTACCTGACCCAGAGAACTGATTGAAAGATTGGCATTCCCTAGAACTCATTCTTTTCACGGCTATACTGTGTAGCTTTCAATTAGAGCAATTTTTTTTCAAGTTCAAACTTTAACAGATCCATGCCTCAAGTGCCAACATTGTTATGTTGTTTCTTACATTTTTCTGTAACTCTGCATTATCCTCCTTGAAAAAAAAAACTCTCAATAAAAAGGTAGGTAATGTAACTGTGAAGGGAATGAGACCTACTAGAGGCCACCCTTCAAGCAGTGCATTCTGGATCATGCGCAGAGTTTAAAACTGATAAATCTGGTATCGATACAAACAGATGACCCCACCGGTTGGTGAAGTTACAAAAAAATCTTTTGGTTTCATCCTGAAGAAAGGGAAGTATTTTTAATGTTTCCTTTGTTGAGGAGGATAGTAGTACTTATAATATAAAAATCTTTCTGAATAACTTGTCACCTTTGCGCAGTATTGACCATAGAATCTTTGGTAAATAGAAAGTTTTAGTGAAGGATATTTTACTGATACGATATGAAGAAGCTGACTAAGAAGTAAATAAGAAGTAAAAAAGTTATTACTGATCGATTTTTTTTTTCTTAATCTACAATGATAATTTTCACTATTTTATAGCATCACAGTATTACAGACATCCTACAATTCAAATGAATACATTATTTTTGAATTCTGATTCAAAATAAAGTCGAATATCGTATATTTTCATCTGACATAAAAGTCTGCTCATAGCCAAATGGGCTGGTGAATGAGGCAAATTAAGCGCCAGAATGGATATTTTATTTGTAGGTTATCTTTTTTTAAACTGTTGGCTATTTTATATTTGGTTATATAACTGATATGTTAAAATACTGACGCGATAGATATTCGTACATTAAATAAATAACTCACCGGTCAAATCGCCCTTATCGTTTTCTCTCCCAGACGGATGGGAAGTTATGGAAATTAAAGGCAGTATGCTGCACAGGTAAATCAGTCTAAAACACAGGGGACTTACGTTACACAACCGTTACTTAATGATATGAATGCAATATTGCATTTAAAACTTAATCTGAATTTTTTTTTTAAGACCCAGAATATTTGTGAGTACGATCTTTTATTACCTTCCTTAAAAGAGAAAAAATACCTTTTTTCTCTTTTATTACTCGACTCGATTTTTTGAAACGACCGTTGATCATGTGGCGAATCAGGCGCACCAACTTTGTGAAGCCATCGCCCCAGCGTTCTTGTGCGTTACAGAAACTATCGATAGCGAGATTGCGCATGAACCTACGTAGCCAATCAGATGCGATCTCTCTAGCGTCATGCTAGCACGGTCCATTAGAAATGTGCGGTGACGGTCAGAACTGGTCAATTGACGGTCATTTCATAGAGTTGACGGTCAATCGAAAGTCACTGCACAATTCTAAGATGATGTTTTACACTGACTGGATCACCATGAGTGCGACAGTGCCGACGCCGTCGCAAAAGAGCGAGAGAGAACGACCAAAGCGTCAAACATCACGTTAACGTGATATGCTACGCGTTCCTGTATATTTTTGTAATAAAATTCGAGAAGTACTGACTGTAGAGTGTTGAGGCACAATCAGTACTTCTCGTCTTCTGCCTGGAACATAAACCGTGGCTAAGAACAACGGTTTACAGTTTTTGTTACCGATCGAGTAGTTGTGCATTATCTTGATTAAGGCAGTAGTCTGCTTTAGAAGCCCAAAAAAAAGCGTTTTTTCAGCAATTTTTTTGAAAGGGAAGGAAATGATTGCGGTAAACGAAATTTTGAGACGATAGAGTATTATATTCAAGCTTTAAAAAACAATTTTTATTATTAAAAATTATTGAAATTTTCCAAAGTTGTAACGATTTTTCTGGGGCGCCTGGAGTCTGGACTTGTAAATCGGTGCCGGTGATGGAGGTCGTGCGATGCATCTGAAACAGTCGAACCAAATTTTTTTTAAATTTTTATAAGTTCCTTTTCTATATGAACTAAAAAAATACCGAAGAAATTATGAAATTCCAAATTTTTTCGAAGTTTGAAAAAAAATTCACTTTTTTGAAAAAAAAATTCACTTTAAGTTGTAAAACAAGTAATTTAAATCGTACTTTTGTCCAACTTTTTTAGTTCAAATAGAAGATAATTTAATACTGAAGCTAGATCACTTTGATTTTTTTCGATCGGACATATATTGTTTTTACTATCGCCGGCACCGTTTTCTAAAACTTGTGAAAATGAAAACTCGAGAAAACAGGCTTTAAAGTTTTCGGTCCAAAAAAATATAAGTTTTTGGATACTTACACTAATTAGATGTTAATCAACTATCCCCGGGCCATACAATAATCCTTCCTCTTCTTCAAAAAACTCGTTTTGGCGGAGGCTTTCCGATCTTCGAGCTGTACGAGCCTCCTTGCTGGAAAATGATGCGCGCCGGTTCTCCCGCGTTATGCGCTCAGCATCGACGGTGTCAGCAAAATTTTTGCACTGCTGCCCGATGACAATATTGAGGAGCTGCATGGTAGAAAGCACAGCTGAATAACCCTCGTTGAAAATGCCTGTAGCCATATTTGCTGCTATTTCGACGATTTTATAGCCGGAATTTACGTGTTTCGGATTTAGGCGCCACACAATCGAATTGAACGATTCGTTCGAATTTTGAGTGTGTCCGCCTAAGCACCGCGTCAATAAATCGTCATTTGAAAGATCTTCGTAAATTGGACGAATGTGCTTCTCTACATTGTCATTAATTAATCTTGCCGGGTGTTTGAAAGATGCCAGATCATTCGCCGCTTGAGCCTTGCGCCATTCGCACCAACTCTCCGCGCCTTCTGGACAATTTTCATGCCGAGGATTTTAATCGGTGGAACAATAATGGTCTAATGTTGCCATAATAGCTCTCTTCATACCTTCAACTGAGTTCACATTTCGACGAATTGACAGACCGTAGTAAATCGTCAATTTCTTAATGAGACTCTCCGTTAGCCCCTTCTTTCCTCCAAGTTTCTCGGTTTTTCTTTTATTCCGTAAACGAGTACCCATACGCTTTTGCACGTGTCCAACACACTCATTTTTCGTCACTGTGCACTCGTCTCCGTAAGGATTGCTATTTAAGATTCCAGTAAAAGTTTTGGAGTCGCCATCGCCGATATAATTACTGTACATAACTCCGAATTTCTCGACGGATCTCGAAAACATCTCTGTTATGGAATCTACCTCCATCTTCCCTGCCGAACCTGTATGATTTGAGGAGCATGAGTCTTCATGATTCTCATACCACTCCTCAAATGCATCTTCGTCCAAACTATTTTTATTTATGGCACACGAATGACAATAACCACTTTTTACAATGAGATCGATTACTTTGCCACTGTAGTATCCGATGAGCGTTGTTACACCGTACAAAGAAGTATAACCGCGCTTTTTCCATGACCCATCGCCCGAAACCTTCAAATGATTCGCAGGTCTTCCATGTTCAACGTTTTTTTCTTTCTCTTCCTTGACGGCTTTTTCGCAGGTACTCTCGAACAGTGTCTTCGACGCTGCGTACAAATGCTCAACGATTTGTTGATAAGTAGATTTTGCAAAACCTGCAGACATATCCATAAGGCCGCAGAATACGTTTATCCCTTCTCGTCCGATACCAAGGAGCCTCATAACAAAAACAATCCGTCTGTTGATTTCGTAGCCGGTATTTATCAATGGTCCTGACTGGATTGTGCGTTGACCACACATACACTTGACAACAATTTTAAATCCTAGGCCTCGATGACCGCTTTCTGCAAACGTTAATTTTTGGTTGCATGATCTGCAAATTGCGATTTCCGAAAGGGCGAGAAACACCGATATGAATTCAATAATGCGGTAGCAGTGCGATGAATGAATTATGACATCATCGCTGCTTGCTGTCTTCAACTTTTTGTCCGATGATACTCTGGTAAAACGATTGCCGTGAAATTTTCGCTTTCGTGGTTCCGCAGCACGCCGTCTTGTACATCGATCACCTTTCGGGTAGCTTGACATTTCGATGTGCGCTCGGCAAAATCAAAAATGAAACTGAAAGCTGACGCTACAAATAGCAGTGTAGAAGCCGATGCCGAGAGCTATAGTTTACCGTTATATTGTATACCGTTATCCCAACGACTACTCAACACAGACCTTCTAGAAACTCCAAATAATATTTCAAAGGACGGTTCGATCTTTTCAGGTATATACGAGTATAGTCAAACAATAGAATACATGAAGGGGCGAAGCGCGCGCGCTCGGGTCTGCCCGAGCATTCGCACCTGCTCGACGCTCGGCCACTAAAACTGATATAGCTTCGAAAATATGTCGAATTGGCCTCTAAAATTTTGAACACATATTCTTGGATAGTTTTGGAATAGATTTAAGACAAAAACGAAAAATCGATTTTTTGAAGCCTGTAAAGCAGACTACTGCCTTAATAATAATAAAATGCTTCCCGTAGACGTAAAACACGTCACATCTAATCACTAATTAACATTATCAAATATCGGTGTTAATAATAAAAATATTATCCATCGATTTAATTTATCAACATAAATACGAGACATTGGCGTGCTGCGTAACTTGACCATGGTGGTGATTGGTGGTATTCGAGAGTTCTAGAATTCGTTCTCAGTAACTGGCACCACTGCACTGTTTGCAAACGCGTATATACAAGTGCCGCAATGCACTTTATCAAAACGCAAGTCGAATACGGTTGTTCCACGGTAAGTTGTAAAAGTATACTAATCAAATTTGTCTTTATTCATACTTTTTTGGCAAACATTCTTCATACGTCCTTTTGGTTAACGATATTGTAACGAGACTGCTCGTTCTATGTTTTTTTTCTTCAACCTACCGTTCGCTGCACTGTGACTAAGTTTCCCACCGTCCACTACAGCCCCTGCATCCTAATCTCCGCCTCCGCATCGTATATGTGACTTTTCCCCGAATTCTTTCCCTGAAAGCGCGTTTTATCGCCTCTTTCCCACAGATACCTCATTGGGACCCACCTAGCCCGCCACCTGCATTTCTTGGAATTCAGTCACACGTGCATCTTAACCCTCGTAGCACTTTCCAGACTTCTTCCCAAAATTCCTCCCAACTATCACCATTTTCCCACGATTGACTCTTTATAAACACCTCCCGCGTTATTTCGTTAGTCAGTAAGTCTCCAAACCTTTGTAAGAACGTTACTCTGTTCTTTTTGCATCAGAATAATAAACGTTGTTACCAGTATCAATTCAGTGTCAACCGAGTCTTTCCCTCCTAAAACCGCGTTCCGTAGCAGAGTCTGCTGCTCGTTATCTAAAGTTAATTAAATAAAACATCCGCGACGTCACAATTGGTGCTAAGTGTGGGGTAGCCGACTCAACATTGCCAGGAACATAGGATCGATCGACAACACGCAGATACTGGAAAAGACGTTTATGGCAACACTGGAATAACAAAACAAATCGGTGAGTAAAAACCCATTTACTCAATACTGCAAATCAGTGAATATTACGACCGATTTAGTAACTGACTCCGCAAGTACCAGCGACATGGCACTACCACATACAAACGCAATGCGTCAAAACACACTTCATACAGTAACAGACCGACTAGAAAGAAATACACAAAATGTTGACAATGAAGAAACTGACACAAGAAGCGAAATATCACATTTAATTGGTGAATAACTCACACCAAAGGAAGCAATAGAGCTCATAAAGGAATTCAATGGAAAAAATATTGGCGTAGAGGCATTCATTGGTTCGATTGAAGACGTGCGCCAACAAGTAATGCGAGAAGATTATTTCCGTCGATTGATAATCGCAAAGAAAATTATTGGTGACGCAGCACGCGAATTACAAGAATATGCCAGCTCTACATACGATAAACTGTATGAAGCCCTCAGAATACTATTTGGAAATTTACAACCAGTCAGCGTGTGGCGAGATAAACGATCACGTACATTCCAAGGGAAGACAGAAACGGTCTCAAAATTTACAAACCGTTTCCTCGAAATGCAAAACCAAGTGTTAGCCGTGCTCGCGAATTCTATTCCAAATGAACATAAACGACGGTTAATAATTGAATACGAAAGAGAGCAGGGCCTCGAGCAATATCTGTTAGGCCTTCGAAAGGAAATTTCCACGGAAGTGCGGGCGCAACGACCGGACAACATTCGGGTAGCCATCGCCAAGGCTCAAGCTGCGGAAGCCTACGACTATACCCGAGAAATGATGACACGGAACCTCAACATTGCCGATAGAGCTTCTAACAGCGCTCCACGCCGCCAAACACCTTCGACCCCAAGACCACTCATAAACTCAGCAGGAATACAGCGACCGCAGGTATCGTGCAACTACTGTAAACGCATTGGACATCTAGAACGGGATTGTCACACCAAGATGCGGGAATCAACGAACAAAGGTAACTCTTCTACACAGTGGTCGGGTTTTCGAAAGGACAAGCCTCCGCCTCGTCCCCCTCCACGAGTCAACCACCTGCCTACAGAAGAGACAGCCGATTCCAAAGGAGCCAATCAATCCCTCGAGTTAACACCGTTGGATCCGCGAAACGAGTTGTCAAACTCTCCATGCGAGATGTACGAGGACCAGGAAGATTTTTATTAGATACTGGAGCTGCCATCAACCTCATAAAACTTGGTAGCCTCAGAGGCACTTCACTGGTTGACCGGAAAGTTAACACAGAATTTAAGATGGGCAATGATCTACATAAATCATTGTTCGTCACTCAGCAAGAATACGAGGGACGAAAACAAATTTTTCATGTTGTTCCCGACGACTTTCCTCTGGAAGAAGATGGAATAATTGGCGTTCCCTTCATGGAGCAATACCAAACTTACATTGGCATTGGAAAGGACAATTTCTTACAATTTAATAGGAAAAGACTAAAATTCGAACCATTAACCATCACCGTTCCAGCCAGATCAATTCATTTCATCACTGTCCCGACAAACATCGCAAATGGACCAGCCTTCACAAGTGAGGAAAACTCAGATCCCATAGTACCCTGCATATTCAATGTCAAGGACTATAAAGCCCGAGTGCCAGTAATAAACGACTCGGAAGAACCCAAGCGGTTTACAATTGACCTACTGCGTGGGCTACCTTTCGAGGTACCTGCCCTTTCACCGGCGGAGGCGCGCCAAGACGCACCGACGGACGCACCAAGGGTCCATAACATTAGAGAGCACAATTCGGCAGATAGGATCCGAGCGCTCAAGGAAAACGTGCGTCTGCAGCACGTGCCACCTGAACTAGCAGAACAGGTGTGGGACATCGTGTCGTCCTACCCCGACGTGTTCGCTCTACCTGGCGACCCACTGCCAGGCACGAAAGCGGTCAAACACCGCATTATAACCAGCGATGACGTTCAGAAGCTGATCGAGCCAAGCGACTCACCGTACAACGCCCCACTCTGGGTTGTACCGAAGAAATCCGACGCATCGGGGAAGAAGAAATGGAGGATCGTCATCGACTTCAGGAAGCTCAATGAGAAAACTTCGCATGACGCTTATCCTCTCCCATGCATCGACGAGATATTAGACCAACTAGGAAGAGCCAAATACTTCTCTGCCTTCGATCTTGCATCTGGATTCCATCAAATACCAATGGACGAACGAGACAAACAAAAAACAGCATTCTCGACGCCATCAGGACATTTCCATTACAACCGGATGCCTTTTGGACTCAAAAACGCACCTGCAACGTTCCAACGGATGTTGAACAATGCACTGCGTGGACTAATCGGCAACACGTGCTTCGTTTACCTCGATGACATAATCATCTACGGTAACACATTGGAGGAGCACAACAAAAAACTACTGGACGTACTAAAGCGCTTGCGTGAAGCGGACCTAAAACTGCAACCGGATAAGTGTGAGTTCCTTCGACCAGAATTGGAATTTCTGGGTCACGTTATCTCGGAAGCAGGAGTCAAACCAAATCCGAAGAAAATCGAAGCAGTTGCAAATTTTCCGACGCCAAAAGAACCTAAACACATTAAACAATTTCTCGGTCTTGCAGGATATTATCGAAAGTTTATTAAAGACTTCAGTAAAATTGCAAAACCGTTGACCGAATTGTTAAAAAAGGACATCACGTGGGCGTGGACCGAAAAACAAGAGCAATCCTTTCAAACACTGCGTACCGCATTAATAACCGCACCAGTACTACAGTATCCCGACTTTGAAAAAGAATTCGTCCTGACCACCGACGCAAGTAACCACGCGGTCGGTGCAGTATTATCACAGGGACCGATCGGAAAAGATCGGCCGGTCGCCTACGCATCTCGTACCCTTAACAAGGCAGAGCAGCGCTACTCCACCACTGAAAGGGAAATGCTTGCGATCACATGGGCGACGAAACACTTCCGTCAGTACCTATATGGAAAACATTTTAAAATTGTCACTGATCATAAACCACTTATTTGGATTCTGAAGGCTACGGATCCTCCAACTAATAGTCGGTTGATGAGACTTCGGATGAAAGTGGAAGAGTATGAGTATGAGCCTATCTACAAAAAGGGCTCTCTCAATACAAACGCAGATGCTCTGTCTCGGATTTATGCTGTAACTACTCGAGGACAACAACGTTCGAAAACAATAGAAGAAACTCAGGTCACCCAACGCACCGGCAACGACAAAAACAATGTCGCAACAGATCATCAACAGGAAGAACCATTAGAAGAAGATTCGCCGCTGTACATGGAATTTGAGCTGAGCGAAAGTATCCCACTAGTTCCCGAAATCAGCGAAAACATTCCACCCAACGATGTTCCCGCTTTAAAAATAATGGACGCACCGAACAACGCCACAGATTGCATTTACATCGATTTCTCTGAAGACGAAATAGATTGGTTTAATCGCATTGCAGCTACCTTAATAAAAATAAATGAGACAACGAAAATTTATTTAGGCTGTGATCATCTTCGATCTCACCCAGCAACAGAAAACCGAATTAAACTAATGATTAATTTCATTTGGTCTAAGAGAGAAGATCGCCCCTTATTGTATTTTTATGACAAGGATCTTTACGAGCCAGGTACTGAAGAAGACCGCCAACGCATTATAAAGGAGCACCATGGAACGAAGGCCACTGGACATTTTGGTATAGCCAAGACTCTTGATCGTATCAAAGCAGTTGCTACCTGGCCGAACCTTCAAAAAGATGTCGAAGACTACATCCGAAGATGCGACACATGCCAGAAAATCAAGCTCGTCCGTATACGTCCACAAGCAGAAGCTGTAATGACTGATACGCCAGAACGACCCAATGATAAAATTGCATTGGACCTTGTTGGGCCCATTCCCGAATCAACCGATGGATACAAGTACATAATGTCAGTACAGGACCAACTGACAAAATTCATCACGTTGATCCCTCTAAAAACTCAAGATGCTCAAGCCACCGTGAATGCATTAGTCGAGCATTTCATTTATATCCACGGCGCACCGAAGAAGATCCTCACAGACGGAGGCCGTAACTTCATCAGCCAAACGTTTAAACATCTGGAGAAACTCTTCAAAATTTCACACATGACGACAACAACATTCCATCCTCAAAGTAACGGAAGCCTTGAAAGAGCTCATGGACCAATTAAAGAACAAATTAAAGCTCTCATCCATGATCATCGCGAGGATTGGGATAAGAAGTTAAAATTTGTCTCGATGGCTTACAACACAGCCAAGCAAGAAGGCATCGGCCTCACACCTTTCGAGATGCAGTTCGGACGTAAACCTAACGTCCCGAATAGCATCCCTATCCACCGAACAAATGCTACCATCGACGAATACTTCGAGGGACTCCGTGCAGACCATGAAAGGATTCTGAAGAAGGGTCGTGACCACCTTGTCGCAGCGAAAGAGCGTTACAAAGCTAACCAAGACGCTCACATTCATCGACCTGCTCCAATTTTTAACAAGGGCGATGAAGTTCTCGTTGCGCAAGAACGAGATAAATCTCCGCTTGCTCCGAAGTGGGAAGGTCCTGCGATAATACTCGATTGAACGTCTGATGTTAATTATGAAATATTGCTAAGAAATAGAAGAAAATTAATTCACGTCAATAAACTCAAACCTTACTTCCGAAACATATGTTTCTTTTATGTCTAGGTCACCGGTTATGCACCGTTCATATTTTCATTCCGACAAGTCTAGCGCATCAACAGGCAGACCAAGCCAACCATTTGCTGTACCGAGCATCCCGGAACATCTTCATCTGATATCGTGAAGACAAGGGGATCAACTCGCTCACAAATGCTGAGACACCTGCAGCCGTATATAAAATGACAAACAGCATAATAAATAAACGAATCAAGAAAATAGAAAAGAAATACCTCACCCTGTGTCACAACTATTGAAAATATTGGTCAAATATTATTCGAATTTTCACCATTCACAGTAGTAATAATCTGCAAGCTTTCTTTATTTCAGAAAAATTCAATTATGACCCTGTAAACCTTCTACGTTCCAATAATATTCGATAGCCACTCCGTAAATTCTTGTACATTTTTAATTGTTACTCCGACACGAATGTAATTTAACATATTGGCATTATTTAGGTTATAAGCGCCACCAAAGTTGTTCTATCGTTGAGAAAATTCATTTTTTTTTGTTTTATGAATTTTCTAAAATAAGGGGGGAGGTGTAACGAGACTGCTCGTTCTATGTTTTTTTTCTTCAACCTACCGTTCGCTGCACTGTGACTAAGTTTCCCACCGTTCACTACAGCCCCTGCATCCTAATCTCCGCCTCCGCATCGTATATGTGACTTTTCCCCGAATTCTTTCCCTGAAAGCGCGTTTTATCGCCTCTTTCCCACAGATACCTCATTGGGACCCACCTAGCCCGCCACCTGCATTTCTTGGAATTCAGTTACACGTGCATCTTAATCCTCGTAGCACTTTCCAGACTTCTTCCCAAAATTCCTCCCCACTATCACCATTTTCCCACGATTGACTCTTTATAAACACCTCCCGCGTTATTTCGTTAGTCAGTAAGTCTCCGAACCTTTGTAAGAACGTTACTCTGTTCTTTTTGCATCAGAATAATAAACGTTGTTACCAGTATCAATTCAGTGTCAACCGAGTCTTTCCCTCCTAAAACTGCGTTCCGTAGCAGAGTCTGCTGCTCGTTATCTAAAGTTAATTAAATAAAACATCCGCGACGTCACAATATATATAAAGATACTGGGAGGAAATCTGATTTCTGTACATAATGCCTTCATCTCATAGTATCTAATATCGCGTCTCTTAATAAACATATAGCCACAAGCTATATGTTGTTTACGGTAACATTGATTTTGCAACAATATTATCTTTTCATTATATTTTCTGAAGATCCAGAATAGAAGAACAGTAAATAGAATTATTTCCCCTGTCATGGTCTAATTATATGAAATACGACACATTAACTTGATCTTGTATATTCTGTACGTGTAGTTCTGGCATACATTTTAGTAAATCTTTACATACCTTTAGAAAATAGTATTGTCAATAAAGAAGCAAAACATGTTTTCAGTCGCTAGATTACATGAAGCAAATTCCTGTCATGAACCAAGCGGGGATTGTGCCACTCGGTACAAGGTACTTTTACAGGTTAGTGTGTACAAAGATATTCACATACATAAAATATCTTAAGATCAATATTATTTGCTAATTGTTTATTTATTCACACGGTTGAAAAAAAGATTGCCATAGTATATGAGTCTATGTCTGTGATATATTGACCGGAGAATGAAATGTAAATAATTTCGTTTCAATTAACAACAATTAATAACTAGTACATGTCCAACAAAACCTCATCAGTATCTCAATGTAGCCTGTAGAGAGATATTTGGTTTTTTAATAACAATATGTGTGACATTGTTTTTTATATAACCATAGTGAGTATAGCAACTTTCAATTAAAGGTCATTGAAAGGACAAATGCTTACTTGTAAAGTAAATACTTTCTTGTGCGGTTACTTTTTTTTTTACTTATTTTCCTTATAACTTCTGCAATAGATCGTCAAATGCCAATGCCCCCACTGACTACTGACAGTAGAGTCATACTACAAACAGAAAAAAGTTTTAAAGAAAGTGGACTGTTGAACTTGGTGACAAAAAAATTGAAATTTTTAATTTTTGTACCTATCCAAAGTTATTTTTTTATTAAGGTCAAATATTTCACATGTGCAATTGCAGCACCGTATAATTTTTAGAAATTGTAGATTATTCAGTGCTCTCACGTAGTCCTCTCTAATTTTTATTGTCTATGAATGGATTGTCAGTTTTCTGAGTTTCAATATAACTCCTTTCAATATCTTGTATTTTTTCCAAATCAAATTCCCTTCCTCCGTTTCATCAACAGGAAGAAAAAAATACACAGTAAGTATGGTTTGATTTTTAGTTCTTCTATCAAACATAAATTCTTTTCATTATTATTACAATTATCGATCATTGTATTATTTGTGATTAATAAAAATTGTAAGAAGTGTTCAACTTAATCACGTTTTTGAATATTAAATAAACGTTGTAGATACTGTACAATAAATAACTCTTGAGATATTAAGTTTAAGCTTTGTTTACGCATGCTGTGTTGATTAAGGTTTTTTTGGTATTTGCATTTAGTGATTCAATTCATGAACAAAATTGAATATAAGACCGTCGTTTCAAATATTTAAAATTTCACATGATCAACTTTCATGTAATAAGAAACCCTGAAAAAAATCCCAATTTGGCACATGGCATTCTTCATTTTTTCTGTTTGCTAAATTTCTTATAAGGATTCTAAAATAAACATCACAGAAGGAGTCTTCGAGAATGACGGAGAAAATGAAGAAGCCATTTGTCAATTTTATTATCTGCATAGTTTTTTCAATTCAGTATTCTCATTTGTACAGGGCATCTTCAGACTTACCTCCGCCGGGACAGATAAATCAACGCTCGAAAAGTCCTGCACGCAGCGTCACGTAAGTTCCTATTAACGAAACTTCACATGTGGTTTAACTGACAGAAAGTTTTAATATTTTGTGAATCTACTTCTTCATAGTGAGATTTTTGTTATCGTAGAAAAAAATTCTTGAACTCTTAATATTAAAAAAAGTGGCTAAACACTTTTACAATAACGGACTTATTATTAGTGCGTCATCTAACATACATTAGTATGTTAGATGGACACTGAAGAGTGTCTACTCAGTATACCGCATGCGAGTAGCAACGGCAGTATACACCCAGAGAAATCGGTTTAACTGGTTTACTCAAATCAAATACGGGATTCATTTGAAATTAATATAAAATGTTATTTTGATTAAATAAAACTTTTAAAAAAAAAAAATCAATACAATCAATTTGAATGAAATTAAATGTATTTAATCGAAATAAAATCCTATTATGCTTGCATTAGAAGAAAAAAAAATTTAATGCCAAACCTAATAGGATTTTATTTGAATCAAATAGAATTTATTGCACACAAATAAATCGTATTAATTTTAAATAAAATTTTATTTATTTCGAATATATCCCATATTTAATACAAATTAATCTATCAGAACGATTTTCCTGGGTGTAGAGATCGTGTTAATAGCAAGGACGAAAAAAGCCACAGTGATGAATACAGGGAATCCCCGCGTAGCAACTCTCCTACTCTGCTTGTGACCACTGGTGCTGCCACCAGTAGTATAGTAGTGGTAGAGTATAGTCAGAAAGGGAGCTTGGAATAGCGAGAAGCAAGAAGAATATCTGCTTACTGGTATCGCTGAAAGATATTGCTTTCAAAAAATTATGAATAATCATATTAACTGATTGTAGTGATTAGTCCTGATTATTGATCTCACATACGTACAAAATCTCATAAGTAATTATTTGGCCTAAGCGATTGTGATTTATACAAAATTATATCTATGGAAATATAAATATCAGGGATTGATTAGAAAAAAAAAGTCGGAAGTGATTTAGATCAGAATCAAAATGCTATGTTTATTTTATACACCGTTACGAGTTTCTTGCTTCTTTCAATTGACTTTTTCTTTTAATTCTAGGGATGAAGATTCTTACCTAGAATTGTCGCAATACCGCCGGTCACAGGATAAAAGTTCGTCATATACTGATCTCGAGAGCAATGGCAAGGAACGAGACAAATGCCTTTTACTCAAGAAAAATCCAGTAAAGGAAAAGAAAAAGGTTCATACTAACAATGAAGACCCTGAAAATACTTCTACACCAAAAATGCCACAAGTCCGCGGAAATGGTCAATCACGACAGGAAAATCCTACAAGTGTTGGGGCAATAAAAAAAAAGATCACGATAAAGGCCGTCCTGAAACAGCACCACGAAATGATCTTCGGGAGACTCACCGTTCGAAGAGCTCCAATTATCAAAATCGTCGTGCGCGAAGCCATCACTCCAGAGACCGCGATTCTCATGGTACACGTTCTAGAGATGGCAATTCTTATGATATACGTTCTAGGGATCGTCGTTCACGTAGGGATCAGTTTTCAGATCGACGGCCACAAAAAGGCCGCTCTGACTCTGATCGGTACCCAGAGCAAGACTTTGAGTATAACAAAAACTCAAATAAATCCTATCGACGAGACAGACTCTATGATAATCGGTCGCCCGCTCGGTATTTATCCAGTCAATCCCAACGAGGTGTGTCACAAAGGGGTTCATCACTCGAGAATCGTTCAGCGTATGGCATGAATCAAAATTTTAATTTGCCACATCACCGATCGAAAGATGAAAACTACAGCTTGGAAGGACAGCGTTCAATGTACCGCAGCTCGAATTGCAATTGTAACTGGAAATGTGACCAAGACAGCAGCGTTCAGTATTTACGTTACGCTGGAAGCACGGCATCAATTCATGATCGCGCTGGCCGTTGGGTGTCCGCTCGGAAACGCGGGCGTGACAAAAAAAATCAGAGTAAAGATGGTTACAAAGATCTAACTGAGCAACAGAAAGTTTTCGGAGCGATGGCCACGATCTTTCGGAAAATGGGTGCAAGAAAATAATGAGACTTTTTATTAACCACGTAATTTGATCTGTTTTATTTTCTCTGTTTCAAAGGTTAAGGGGCTACTGGAGTAGATTTTTTTACCGACATTGATCGGTAAATATAGTCGATTTTTTATAGTATACACTATTCATCATTATCACGCTACGTATATGCTTTATATTTGACAAGGATGTAATATGAACATTGGACCGGACACCAAAGCGTTTATGTTCATATTACTTCCCTATCAAATATGAAGCATACACGTAGCGTAATAATGATGAATAGTGTATACTAAGAAATATCCTATATTTACCGACCAATGTCGGTAAAAAAAATCTACTCCAGCAGCCCCTTAATTCTTATTATGTGGAGTGAATTTGGTTGCGCTTCACATAACGTTTCACCCAACACACTTGATAAAAAAAAATAAGGAACTATTTTTGTTTTGTTTCTTTTATGAATAATTCTTATTATGTTATTCTCTTTATTAATGTGGAGTGAATTTGGTTGCGCTTCACATACCGTTGCACCCAACACACTTGATAAAATACCGTTGCACCCAACACACTTGATAAAAAAAAAATAAGGAACTATTTTTGTTTTTTTTTCTTATATGAAATAAGGAATTATTTTTGTTTTGTTTCTTTTATGAAATAAGGAACTATTTTTGTTTTGTTTCTTTTATGAAATAAGGAACTATTTTTGTTTTGTTTCTTTTGTGAAATATGGAACTATTTTTTTTTTTGTTTCTTTTATGAATAAATCGAAATAATACTGATGATCCGATACATGCTATAATAAGCAATATGCGTTCGCAAATTCGAGAAATTGCGCCTTATCCTTCTCATTTAAATATTTGTTAATTAGTTTCCCTTATATATTTAGTGCTAATGTAGTAAAACATTTGTAATCAATAAAATATTATTCCCAGTGTTGCCAATTCAGCGATTTTGTCGCTAGTTTTAGCGACTTTCAAAGCTCCTCGGCGACTTTTTTTGCGACTTTGCGACATGTCACGATCTGGCGATTTTTCGGGACTCGTTTAGCGACATCTGGCGAATTTTGTAAATCGTGGCGATTTTCAGAATTCCTTTAGCGAAATCTGGCGAATTTCGTAAAATCGAGCTACGGAGAAACTCTTGCCAGTCCTCATTACCGCGTCCAAGATTTTCATGACTCCATGACTCCGTGACTTGATGACTTGTCGACTTTCGTAAAATCGAGTATTGAGCTACGGAGAAACTTTTGCCACTTGCCAGTCCTCATTACCGGGTCCAAGATTTTCATGACTCCGGGACTTGTTGACTTGTGTCTTGGCTTAATCGTAAGGGCGAGCTCATACCGTTTTTAATTCTACTGTTAATTTTATAATAACAAAAATATCCAGTGACCGGCTAAACGACCGAAAAAACGATCGGTCATTAAATGCACAAAAAAAACCATTGAAATGAGCCGAACGACCATTAAAATTATTCTTGATTAGTTGTTTCTTGGTCACGAAAAATCGGGAAATGACTGTCGAAATGACCATTTCAATAATTTGTAACCGGTCATTTTTCTGTGAAGACCGGGAAATGACTATCGAAACGACCAACTAGATAATCAAACTTCAAATAGACATTCAATATGTGTTCAATAAAGGTTTGAATAGCTTAGTTGGTCTAAGGCGCAGAGCAACAGTCAGAAGGACCCGGGTTCGAATCCTGGCTGTGATCTTTTTTTTTTTTTTTTTCGAAATTCGATGAAAAAAGAGGTCATTCTGACGGTAATTTTCCGATTTTTCGTGACCAAGAAACGACCAATCAAGAACAATTTCAATGGTTAATTTCAATGGTCGTTTTCTTGGTCATTTGGCTCTTTTCAATGGTTTTTTTTTTGCATTTAATGACCGGTCGTTTCTTCGGTCATTTTCGACGTCGCAGGGATTACTAGGGACATATTATGAATAGTTGAGTTTATTTAGCGATATTTTTGGAGATTAAAAAAAAACATCTAGCGACTTTTTTAGCGATTTTTAGAAATATCAAGCGACATTTCAAATTTTCGACGTCAGCGACTTTTAGCTATTTTTTCGAGTAGGGGTAGCGACTTTCAGTGTGACCGAGTTGGCAACACTGATTATTCCCCATATATCATCCCCGATTTTTTTTGTTTCATGCGTATGTGATACAATTTAATCAATGTTGCCGGTTGTCGCATTATTTTCTGTTTTTTTCTGTTTCTACACTGTAAGAATTAAGACTGAGGCTCTTTTTTTATTTTTTTCTTATATTGTTTTCGGTTTAAATTACTGCCTGAGCAGAATATTTTTCATCAATGCAAACATAATAACAAATAACACAAAGAAAAACATAATAACAAGTAACAAATAACAAAAAAAATAATGCAAACATAACAAATAACAATTATTATAATATAACATTATTCAAAATTACCAAGAACTTTTTTTTATTTAAACTTGATGGTTTCACTTTAATGCTTGTACATACGAATTGAAAATGTGCGGAATTAACCCATAATAATAATAATAAAAATTAAAAATAGTGGCAAAAGCAAATATGAACAACTTTTTATAATACAGATCGTATCATACATCTAATAATAATTGACTTATTATAACTATTATAATAGAAAAAATGACGTTTAAGTACGGTGCATATTATTATCACTAACGACAGTGTGTCGTGTAGCAGACAGCAATATGCGAATTAAATATTTGTATAATGAGAAGTTAACCGCAGACGATAGCTCGAACGCATAATGGCGGGCGTTCGATATATACGAAGCACTATTTTTGTAAAATGTTTTTATCTCTACGAGGAAAGACCTGATTCTAATTATTTGTTGAAAAGAACATAGACGATCGACCATAGAATCTATGTATCAAATTTGGTTAAGTAATTTTGTTCCGTTTGCGAGAACACCGGAGACAACGAAATCGCTGAAATCAGCTGATCGCAGTGAAACGCATAACTCCCGTCTTTTGCCCCTGTGGGGCAGTCGGGAGTTAAAAATTGCTGCTTTTAATTGGTGTGCAGTGCAACTGCAAATAGAATGAGATCTAGCGAAGGCCAATCCTCGAAGCAGTGTTCTCTAGATCATGCGCACTGTGTAAAACTCATTAATCTGGTTTCAAAGTAACTGGTTGACCAAATTGGTTGGTCAATTTTCAACAAAATCCTTTGGTGTCATCATGAAGGGAGGACATTATTTTTTCTTCACTGAGGGAAAACGGTGTCCTTATGAGCAAATAAAACTTTTTTTACTGACTCGTCCCCTTTAAGGACCATTGGCAAAAAGTGCTCCGCTTGAGTGGTGTGTAGTGTAACTGTGAAGAGTATGTGACCTAGCGAATACCAATCCTTGGAGCAGTGTTGTCTGGATCATGGACAGAGTGTTCAAACTCATGAATTGGATTTCTAAGCAGCCAGTTGACCCAATTGGTTGGTCCACTTATAAAAAATTCTTCAGGTTTATCCTGAAAAGAAGTCATTATTTTTTATCTTTTCTTCGCTGAAGGGGAGATTGATTCTTATAATAAAAAAATACTTTTTTTGGCTGCAGCATGGAATAAACAAGCACTCATAAGGGCTTTCAGAGCAAGCCGGACAATAAATTTGTAAATGACAGCCTAACCAATTGGTCCATTTACAAGAAAATCCTTTGGGTTTATTCTAAAGGGAGGGTATTATTTACAAAAAAATCCTTCGGGTTTATTCTGAAGGGAGGGTATTATTTTTTATTTTTCCTTCGGTGAGAGCGAGAGTGGTCTTCATGTAAAAAAAAAACTTTTTTGACTGAACGTTCCACTTATGTATAATTCAAAATTTAAAAGTAAATAGTGACTTTGTATTTTGTACTTACTTATTGATATTTTTTGTCGTTAGCTCACGATTTATTGCAAGGTTATCCATGTAGCACAAACCCTAGCAAGTCGTGTCACCGCAATTTTACCGCAATTAACCCCTAGTTCACCAAAAAACGACTGACGTCGTTTTGTGCAAAAATGTTACGGCAAATCACTGCAAAACGACCGATATTATTTCATACTCGATTGGTCGTTTTCCGGCTAGTTGACGAAAAAACGACTGCAAAACGACCGACCTTATTTCATGCTTGATCAGTCGTTTTACGTTTAATGACCGAAAAACGACTGCAAAACGACCGATCTTTTTTCATTTTTTAATATTAATTAAATATTATTAAATTAATAAATGCGCGGACCAGGCCCCTGACACTCGATGATATTCCCATTAGAGAGAGTTGCTCGCGTTTTGTCGCCGTTGACATTGCTCCGCGGTGTGGCGCTGGCGGTATTGTGACGGGTATACTATATATACTCGTTGATTTCGTAACCTAAAAAATTGACAAGTTGCCGAGCTCGAACGGCCCAAACATTGAATCGTTTTTCGTATTCCAATACGCTTTGTGGCTTATATCGCGTATTTAATCAATGTACAACGACGTCGATCGTTGGAGGTGTGAAAATCGATCGGGTTTGCGATGCCGACGTGTGCCGTACCCGGTTGTACGTCGAGGTCGAGGTCGTCGAGGGATGCGTCGAATCCGGAAAAACGGCATTTTTTCAGTATTCCGACAAATCCCGCCGTAGCTGCGTGCTGGAAAGCAGCGATTAAAAAAACTGACCTCGCTGTGACACGAGGAAGAGCGGTGTGCCAAAATCACTTCAAAAACGAAGATATTCTGTGGCAACGTCAGCTCCTGGCTCCGGATGGAAGTGTTCTTGGAGTTGTACGTTTGACATACGGAGCATTTCGATTGTTGTATGATTTTTTTTTAAATTTGTCAATTGCACTCATTTTTGTACATAATTTTATTCTTTTAGTCACAATATAAAGTTACACGCTTGAGGGAAGGCACGGTGCCCACTCAATTTCCTTGGACCGAACCGACAAAACTGAATGGGTCTCCTTTGGCAGAATGCCACAACGATGTGGCTGCTGTCACACAGAACCCGCAGACTAATCAGCTTCAGCTCCTCGATGGGTCTTTTCCTGTGGACCGCCACAACGATGGGGCTGATGTGACTGAATTCTCACAGAACCCGCAGACCGAACAGATTCAGCTCCTCGATGGGTCTCCTCCTGCAGAACGCAACAACAATATGGCTGATTCGGCTGATGTTCCAGATCCAAAGCGCCGAAAGCTGTCGTCACCTAATCATGTCGTCACCGAATCACTAGTAACGAAGCCACTCATAACGTTCTCTGAACTGTCTGCAGCAACAATATCGTTGCCTCCAGGGTGGATAATCCAGAAGAATCGTGCGGACGGATCGGACTTAATGATAGTGTTTACAAACAAGATTATTAAAGTCAATGAGGCGTTTACGCCTTTCATATTGAAGGCACTTGTCATAAAAGACGATTGTTCGATCGAAATCTCGGTGTTGGGTCGGCCTTTCAATCCTGAAGAATTCGACGTGTCCAGTTGTATAAAAAGTGTAAAAGAGGTTGAAGATTTGTTGATTACCGTGAATAATTTTAACGTGTGCTCTGGATGTACTGGACCTTCAGTTGAGACGGAAATGAGCCAGCTACGATGTAATACAATGAAGAAAGATTGTACCGGAGTCTGGCGTCACGATTCGTGCCGTTTGCTGCTCCGAAAAGTGACAATATGCAAATTCTGCCAGACAGCGAAGAAAAGTCTCCTCACAAAACTTCGAAGGTGGAAATCGAGCCAGGCAACAAAACGCGCTCCAATTGACGCTGCCGGCCCGATACAAAAGAAGCGTTGGCTGCAGCTACAATCCAAGTATCGCTGTGCAGTGAGAGACAAGAAAAAGGCAGTAGACACAATAAAAAAGATGAAAACCGAGCTACGCTTGTGTCGAGAGAAGATGGCGTATCTCTCAAATTTCAATTTCGAGGAACTAATTACGAACGGTAATTTATCGGAGAACGAAGCCCAGGTCGTGAAGCAGATAATAGACGCAGCGAAGCACAAAAATTTGAAGGGGCGAAATTACTCTGAAGCGTGGATGATGCTGTGCATGCTACTTCACATGAAGTCCCCCTGTGGTTACGATTTCTTACGGAATAACGAAATTCTACCTCTTCCATGCGTCAGAACTATTCGAAGGTATGTACAGTATTTGAAATTATTTTTGTCACTGATAAAATTATTTTGTTTGGTATCAATGCGTTCTGAATACATTTACAAATAACTGCTATTTACAAGAAAATTAAATCATATTTACAATTACAAATAAAATATACACGATATTTTCTTTATATTTACAATTACAAATAAAATATACATGACATTTATCTTTATATTTACAATTACAAATAGAATATACACGATATTTATCTTTATATTTACAAAAAATTAACCGATTCTTTCAGATATTTATCGAAAATGAAAACGAGCTGCGGCTTCGATGAGCAATTTTTCAAAGTGCTGAAATTGGCTTTTGAAAAGAAGACTGAAAAACAAAGGCATGGGATTTTGTTATTCGACGAAATGTCGACGAGGGAAAGTGTCAGCGTTGATTCCAAAAATTTAACGTACAAAGGCCTGATAGATTTTGGCAACGATGGACCGCGTTCATCGGATTTTTCGGAAAAAGCGAATCACGGGTTGGTGTTAATGTTCCAACCTTTAGACGACAATTACACGCAGCCGATAGCCGTATTCGCTTCAAGAGGACCTGTGAAAGGCACGGTGCTTGCGCAGCTCATAATAAAAGCTATCGTCTTGCTGGAAGATGCCGGTGCAAGGATACACGCGGTCGTTGGTGACGGAGCCAGCATCAATCGTAAATTTTGGTCGGAAGTAGGTGTGTGTGGCGCGAAAAAAAACTTCCGAAATTACTTCGATCACCCGACGGCTGAAGGACGGAAAATCTTCGCCTTCTCTGATACGCCGCATCTAATAAAAACAATCCGGAATCGACTTCACAATAATCGTGTTATGCGGGTAAGTGAAAGTGAACTGAACTGATTTATAAAGTAGTGTTCAATTAACGATCTACCAACTTTCTTGTTCCTTAGATGGATCCTGCGGAGTCCGAAATCAAGTGGGAGTATTTGGAGCAGCTGGAAAAGGCAGACAAAGCGCTAGCGGGACCCGGACAAGTTTTAATGTGCCCTAAATTAACGCACCGGCACGTTTATTTACAGAACGCGATGAAAATGCGCGTCCGTTTGGCAACTCAGGTTTTCAGCAATTCTGTAGCCGGCGGACTAAGATTTTTTCAAAAACGAGTCCCGGACTTCGCAGATTCTGAAGCCACTGCTGCATTCTGCAAGTGGATGAATGATTTATTCGACGCCCTAAATCGAAAGCATCCAATCGACGGTGTGCAGCCGGGAAACATAGATTTCGTGGTGAGTGAGATCATTTTTTAAATTTCTTACAGATTCTTTATTTCACATTCGATATTTAAGTAATTTAATTTTTAATAGATGATAGAAGATTCGTTAAGGAAGCTGAACGCGTGGGAAGAAAACGTCGAAACTAAAAAGTTGTCGAAGGAGATGTTTTTGACGTCGCAAACTGCAGAGGGTCTTCGAGTCACTCTGCAGTCAACGCTAGATCTGGTAGAGTATTTGACAGCGCACTGTGGGTTTAACTACGTATTAACAGGTCGCGTTAATCAGGATCCTCTAGAGGTTAGTTTGTGTCCATTTCCGATTAGTACATAGTTTATATAATTAATTATACATTTTTTTTACTCCGTATCTCTTCTCAGCATCGGGTGAATATCAATAATCATCTTCTACTTTCTCAACACGAGTTCTCATATTCTTGTTTCATTTCACTTTACTTTACTCGGTGTAATAACTCAATTTTTACACTTTGTGAAGTAAAATTTCATACACTATTCGACGGAAAAACTTTTCCTCAGCTCGTGTGATTGTAACACTCGCTTTTGGCTCGTGCTGCAAATTTACACTCTTGAGAAATTTTTTTACCGCATCGTAATGTGTTCGTTCTCTTATTCTTTTTTCTACACAGTTCTCGTATAACACGCACTTTTCTTTTTTTACTGCCGTAGAAGTTTTTCGGCACTGTTCGTCAAGCTGGTGGTTGCAATGATCACCCTGCGACTCCTACTTTTCTCAATATTTATAAGATTTTGTCCACGTTCAGCGTTTTGAAACCTCCCAAAACAGGGAATTGCTCGGTCACTGCAGATAAATCGCCCGTACCCTTGATAACTCTGTCCGAGCTTAAAGCCATTTATAACGACACGAACCCATCGATCGAACGCTCCGAATTTGTGAGATCGATCAAAATGAGGTTGGAGCAAATTGTCAAGCACAATAATAATTGGCAGCTTCAAGAGTTCATGGAGCACGATTATTATTTGCCAGCAGGAGCAGATTGCGCCTTATACTGCTTGACTGCCGACTTAACAAAGCGTGTTCTAAACACCGTAAAGTGCGTGGCTTGCAAAGAAGCGTTGATCAGGCCAGAAGCTGAAGGGCTCATTTTACCTGAAGCAGAACTCGCACACTGGCAGGAAAGAGCTCTGATAGTTCATCCGAACAAACATCTATACAACTTCGTCGTTTTCTTAGAAAACAAATTTGAAAAAGAGATAGATAAAAAGAGAAGAAAAAGAAATTCTTAGCGAGGTATTCGCATATGATCGGCTCTCGTTCCCTTGCTCTGCGCACGCAACCGACGTAATTTTTAGTATCATTCAATATTTTGTCTCGATGCGCATGCAACAATACTGTACGCGTATCAATACTGATCAAAGAAAGATCAATCAGCTCAAAAAGAAAATGTCGAAATTCTGCAAAACCTAATAAAAAAAACAATGTTAAATAAAATTTCATACTTTTTATTTACAAAACTGTGTTCATGCTTTATTTATAGAAATATTCCTAACCCTTACTACCTACCGTTACTTACCCTTATCCCCTGTCGTTATACGAAAAAAAAATTTTAAACTGTCGTGCGGCCCGCGCGGCGAATATATATATGTCTATTGGGCGCAAGACTGGCAGCGCCGCCTGTCTGCAGGCGACACTTCGCGAGCAACTTTTTCGTCGTGTGTCAGGGGCCTGGCGCGGACCAAGAAAATATGTGCGTGCTCCTGAAATATCACATTTGGAGAAAAAAAAAAATTAGTCACATCTATAGGTCTCGAACCCGCAACCTTCGGATTACTAGCCGAGTGCTCTGCCTGCTCGGCCACTCAGTTCGTTAATACATGTTAAACTCATGTTCCATATAAGTTATTCGCCAAAACGTATGGTAGCTTATGAGGAACGTGTGTTGATTATACCTCAACGAACTGACTAGCCTAGTAGGCAGCGTAATCGACTGGTAAACCGAAGGTTGTGTTACGTCCGGGCGGCAACTCTCCAGAGTTGCACGATAGGAAAACGTAACGGCGGTCTCTCTTTCGAGTCAAGGCTTAGGCCCTTTACGTCGGGGACGGAGACCTCGCCATTTATTACCGAAGATTATATGTAGAAATAGGATTTCTGGAGGCTCAAGGTACTGAGTCTAAGATCTGGATGACCAGCATGCATAAATAATGTTCGAAGACCAGATATTAAATACTCACAGTTTATTCACTTTGAGACGATGTAGAATACAGGTTGTTACTGGTATATATATATATATATATATTGAATTACTTAGACACGCAGGGCTATCGCAGCGAAGAAGAGCTTTGCGCGCTCTGACGAAGTGTATCGGCGTAACGTTCGAGTAGGAATAACTGACTTAACTAAAAAATCTCGCGCTTATATACTAATTCGGTAGCGGTGTCGGAATTTTGATAAAGGGAGCGAAGTTATAAATTTTCCTATGGTGTCACTGGTAATGGGTAGTGTGATAATATTTGTCATACATATAGATGTTCTGGCCTAAACTGAGATGACAGTTAGGCGCGAGAGCACGTGCATCTAGCTACTAAAAAGGGGTAATTAATAATGTTTATGGTGCGCGTGGATGACGCGTGCGACATGTTTATGATATTTTTAAGTGTTCTGGACTGGACACGGCCCTTCCGCAGGGGAACCGAGGCGATGGTCATGCGTGGGAACGCGTGCATCTAGTTTCCAAGAAAAGGGGAATATAAAGATGCTTATGGTGCGCGCGGGCGACGTGTACGTCAAGTGTGAAACTATTTATGATACACGGAGGAGACAGAGTGTCTCTAGGCTAGACGCGGGCCCTTCCACAGGGGGAACCTAGGCGTCGGTTGCTGGTGGCTTACGTGCACTCTGTCGCGTAGGGGACGCGTGCGGCTAGTTGCAGTGCTTGGCTGCATCTTATGAGAGTAGTGGGAAGCGTGTGTGTGTGTGTGTGTGTATGTGGGTAGCTCGGAGTAGCTTCTTAGAGAAACAGGAAGGTTACGCATGACGTAACAGTTGCAAGTTCGAGACCTACCAGCGACACCATTTTTTTTTTTTTTTTTTTTTTTTTTTTTTTTTTGAAAATTGAAAAAAGATCGGTCGTTCTACAGTCGTTAAACGTAAAACGACTGTTAATAAAGAAAAACTTACGCAGATTGGTCGCCAATTTCAATTTTCTTCAAGTATTCATTGCTGGAGAATGGTATCGTTTCTTTTTTCTTGGATTTTTTCTTTTCACCCATATTTTTATTTTCACTCATGATTCTTCGAAAAATTCACTACTTAAATTTTGAAAAAAAAAACGGAATATAAATTTAACGTGTCAAATGTGTCAGCGGTGACATTTGCACTAATGAGAAACAACGATTGAACACTGAGAAGTTAGTCTAGATAGTCATTTGAACGCAACGGTTACACGTCACCACATATTAGCAATTTTATTCGAAATTTTCTGCGGGCTTTTAAATCGTAAAATTTGTAGTCGGAGTTTGAATTGCAATGAATTCGGTTGAAAAACGACGAGAACGTCAACGACGATACGTCGAAAAAAATCACGCCAAAGAATTAGAACGTAAACGAAAACATCGCGAAAAATACCGGGAAAAGTTGTTAAAAAAACGTCAACAACTTCGACAAAAACAGAAACACGTTAAAATTACCTAAGAATTGGAGCGTCAAATCAAAGAAAATCGAGAAAATGTCAAGAACGATGGAAAATGATGACTGAAAAAACTGGGGAAAAATAAGCTGGGCCCACCAAATCGTTAGTCTTCGGTTCGTGAGATCTCGGAACCATCAACTCTCCAAAGTGTAAGTTTGTGCGAATTTTAAATATTATTATGGACCCGATAGAAAAACGACGTGCCCGTCAACGAAGGTATGCGGAAAAGAATCGTGCTAAATTAGCGACGAGGCAACAAAAATACAGAAATATTAAGATAAAAATGTTTAATCCGAAAGGACGGGTCAATATGCGACAAGAAATTTTAATAGCGAAACGACGAGAGCGTCAAAGGAGATATTAAAAAAAAAATCGTGCAAAAGAATTAGAGCGTAAACGAAAGTTTCATCAAAATCAGAGGGAAGAATCATTAATAACATTCAATAACAATAAGATCTATTCTGATGTTATTGAATATTATGATAATGGCGACATGAATTATGTTTGCGGATATTGTGAGGCAGTTTTTTGGACGGATGACTATTCGAAGAAAAGCTGCTGTCATGGAGGCAAAGTATCTTTGTCGCCATTATCACTTTATCCGAAAAATCTGCGCTCATTGTTTGACGATAGTGTGTTTCGCAAAAATATACGATATTACAATAATCGATTTGCGTTCACAACGTTCCGCACAACTTTTGTGAACTATTCTGGACATGGCGTTTACAATTTAAAGATTCAAGGTCAGGTTTATCATTACACACCGACCACCTTATACCCAAAAGAAAATGAAAAACCAAAATGTGGACAAATCTACATTTACGATGATTATGCAGCTCTCAAAGAAAGATTACAATCTTATCCACAATTGAAATCTGCGACAATTATGAAAATTAACTCTGAATTTAAAAAAATTAATCCATTTGTGAAAAAATATAAACATTTACATCAATGTGCTAAAAAGTAAAAAAATATAGTTTATATTTTGTTCGCAGTCCTAAATTTGACATGCGCAGGTATAATAAACCACAAACTGATGAATGTGCGGCTTTAATAATTTCAAAGGATGGTTCGGTTCCTACTTTCGATTTGTGTGTCCACCCTAAGAATAATAATACCAATAGTACAACAATCAGAACATTAAGCAAATTATCACGATTTGTCGATCCAATGACGTTTCCTCTTTTTTTTCCTTCTGGAGATTTCGGGTGGCATCCCGAAATGAGGCAGACCAGCAATACGGCCAAACGTTTATCAATATTGCAGTTTTATTCTTATCGCTTAGCCTATAGGCCCTCGGAAGATTTTAGTCCTATCTTCAAGGCGGACGATTGACGCAACAATACATTATTCATGCGTATATAATGGTTGAAAGCACACGCTTAGACTTTTTCCGTAGGAATCAAAAACAATTACGAATTAAACGTTATCAGGGAATCGTAGATCACTTAAAGAAAAGTGCTTTGAATAATTCAAAAACGTTTCAGTCTTCCGCAAGATTAGGTAACATTTTTATTCTACCATCATCTTTCATTGGAAGTCCTCGATATATGCATCAAAATTACCAAGATGGGATGGCAATTATTAGAGCCAAAGGCAAACCTGATTACTTTATAACTGTAACGTGCAATTCAAATTGGCCTAAATTGAAACGTGTGCTAAGCAATTTTCCTGTGGAGACAACGGTAAATGACATTTCTATGATTGTATGTCGTCTGTTTTATATCAAAATTAGGGCTATTTTAAACGACATTTTGAGTGGAAAAGTATTCGGTCAAGTGTTGGCGTATATTTACACGATCGAGTTCCAAAAACGCGGATTACCACACATGCATTTGTTGCTAATAGTACAATCTCAATTTAAAATAAAAACACCAGAAGATGTCGACAAATATATTAGAGCTGAAATTCCGAAAAAAGGTGAAGATGATCGGTTGCGGTATTTAGTAATGAAACATATGTTGCACAAGCCCCTGTCTAAAAGCCGGTGATATTAACGTTGAGTGCGTGAAAAAATTTCCAAAGCCGTTTTGCGAAACAACTACTTTTAATAAAAATGGATATCCTATTTACAAAAGAGTTGATAATCGAGAAGAAAAACTGTATTACAATGCAAAGGTCGATGGTAATTTGAAATTAGTTAATAATCAGTGGGTTGTACCATACAACCCATATTTACTTAAAAGATACAGTTGCCATATTAACGTAGAAAGTTGTCACTCGATAATGGCTATCAAATATATCAACAAATATATGCACAAGGGACATGATAGGGCTTTGATAGAAATTAAAACGAGCGGAAAAGCGACTGAAATTCATGATGAAATTTCGATATTTCTGGACTCCCGTTACGTCGGTCCAATGGAGGCGGCATGGAGATTGCAAGAACTGCCACTCTCAGGTAGATCTCATGCGGTTATTCGTTTGGCAGTCCATGAAGAACATCAACAAAATGTTACATTTATCGAAGGCAAAGAAGGAGATGTGATAAGAGATGAGAGGAAAAGTAAAACGACCTTAACAGCATGGTTTGATTTAAATAAAAAAGATACACGCGCTCATAAAATATTGTATCGTAATATCCCACTTCATTATTCATTCAATGCCAGCAAAAAAGAATGGTTTAGGCGGCAACAATATTCACAGACGATCGGCCGTGTTTGTTCTGTAAGCCCAATAGATGTCGAACGTTTCCATCTGAAACTGATATTAAATCGTGTAACTGGGGCAACATGTTATAATGACCTCAAAATGTTTGAAAATATTCGTTATAGAACATTCCGAGATACAGCTCTAGCAATGGGATTAGTAGATACCGACGAAGAAATATTTAAATTGTTTGAAGAAGCATCCAACATTATGATGCCAAAGCAATTGCGTCAATTTTTGGCATTATTTTTGATCGGCGGTTCCACTCCAAACGGCTTACAGTTATGGGAAAAGTTCAGATCATACCTTTGTGAAGGTTTCAGTGACAATAATGAATATAGAGCCTTAAAAGAGATCGAAAAAATATTGCAATTTGAAAATTTCTCATGCGAGCATTTCAATTTACCTCTTCCGGACATAGACGTAATATTCATTGAAGATCATTCATCGAGCTTTCAAACTTCCATTATATTTTGATGAGCATCAGAAAACATGTTTTATTAAAGGTAAAGAAGAACGACGTCGATTAATGAATATAGACGTTATAATATGGGATGAAGCATCGATGATACCTAAAAAAGCTTTAGAATTGGTAGATGAAACCTTAAAAGACTTATGCCGATCTGAAAAGCCGTTTCGACGTAAAGTCGTTATATTGGGTGGCGATTTCCGACAAGTACTACTGTACTTAAATACGGGAATAAAACTGCAATTATTGAACAAACTACAAAATATTCACATTTATGGGGTCTATTCAAAACTTTGAATTTAAAAAAAAATATGCGAACGTCAAACACGACACATTCCGAGTGGCTGCTTTCAGTGGGAGACGGGTCGATCAAACGACTACTTATTCCTGATAATTGGTGATCTGATGATATATGCAAAGATATTTATGGGACATTTATTGATCCAAAAGAAGATTTATCAAGTAAAGCTATATTAGCGTGTCATAACGATGACGTTAATAGATTGAACGAAAAAATATTTAAAAAAATAGATAACGTGGAACACGTTTATTATGGTATTGATACTGTGACACATAAGGGGGTTGATCAATTGGATCAGGACGTTCAATTACAATACCCTATAGAATACCTGAATTCAATTACGTTACCTAGCTTTCCAAATTATAAGTTAACATTAAAAATTGGTGCCGTTGTAATGTTGTTAAGAAATTTAAGTATTAATAACGGATTATGCAACGGTACAAGATTAAAAATCACCAAATTATTCAAAAGTAATATAGAAGTCGAGATAATGACAGGAGAACACAGAAGACAGATCGTCTATATTCCAAGAATCAAATTACAAACCAGTGAAACTGATAAATTGCCTTTTATTTTGCATCGGCGTCAATTTCCAATAACATTATCCTTCGCAATGACTATTAATAAGTCGCAAGGACAAACTTTCGATAACCTAGGATTATTTATACATAAACCATTATTCAGCCATGGACAACTGTATGTAGCTCTGTCGCAATGTACGTCACCAGATGGCCTTAAAATACAAAATAATCTTGACGACACCAACGAAATTGATAATATTGTATGGAAAGAAATATTTCAGTAAGTCTCATTTTCTCATTCGATTTGACATGTCCCGGGTTTCAATCTGTCATCCTCTTCCACCGAGAGATTCTCTTCCATCCCCACCCAATTTCCACCGAGCGCCTTGATTTAAGAAGAATTTCGCGTATGTCTGAGAAACATAAGAAATGAATTGTCGTTGCCTACAAACCCACGGCCGGCAATAACATTTTCTGCAGATTTCGAATTGAAACATCGCGGGAGATTCAGATTATTTCGGAGTTTTGGAGTAAATTGGTACAGTACGTATATATCACAACGATGTAATTGGATTAAACATAATATTGATTAAAAATAATATAGACTTTTTACTTCGCAGGATCATAAAGTGCAGCGTTCGAAAATTGACGTGTGATGATCGCAGGAAATTTGAAATTCACAAAAGAAAATCACTGGAATTAATAAGATACCAGAAACTCAAGAACTACAAAATAAATTTATATTTCCATTCACGTTCATACATTGCCAATTCCATAGAATTAGACTTAATAAGTCTTCATTCATATATCGATTTTTTATACATTAAATTAATTTTCATTTTCGTACGTTGATGATTTTTTATTTCAAGTGGGGGGTTGGCGCGCGAAGCGCGCAGGGGGGCGAAGCCCCCCTAGTATATGTATAATTTAGTGACGAACGGTATGAAATTTTTGATTTTATGGAATGTTGAATTATTTTTAAAAATATACATTATCACATTCACTTTCGGAAACGCTCTAATAATCACGAAATAACGTAATAACGAAATAGAAAAGCGAATCCACAACATGTATATTTATCTAATTAAAACAAGGATGCAAAGTAGAACCTTGCACATTGCTTCCTCATTATTTTTCGCGTTTTACAAAGCTTCCTCTATGAGGAAGCTAAAGATTGAATAACATACTTCCTCATAGAGGTAGCTTACTCATTAATAAAGTAATGGGTAGTGGATCCGAATTCCATAATTCATTTTTTTCGTAAAAAATAATGCATTATTTTCACATTAAAAATTTCACAACTCTAATTCAGATCAAACTACTAGACAGATTGGAATGGTTGACATCTCATTTTCTTCTTCATGAAACGATACACCGGCGAAATGGAGCAAATGTGAATAAAAGGTAATATTTTTTCAGTGACACAATTATTAATAAATAAATGTTATGCTATTTTCTAAATCAGTGACTAACTTTGCTTTCAGAATGAAAAAAAAATAGTTTGCTCCATTTAGCCGGTGCATCCTTTCATGAAGAAGAAAATGAGACGTCAACCATTCCAATCTGCCTAGTAGTTTTATCTTAATCATGCGCAGAATGGAAAACCTAAGAACTTTGCTTAAGATAATATTGAAAAGCATATGCAAGTCAGACGACAGTAAAAAATCCTTTCATCGAGCACCAACAATATAGTGCATTGGGCATTTTTATATGCAATAGGATTTGGATGATATTGAATTTCCAAAATCAATTTTTTTTACCAGACTCCCTCCCCTTAAACTATAAACCATTGTTAAATTGGCAGACTATTGGGAGAAACTATTGAACTACACTATTGAGATAACAGTACACTATTAGAAGGAACTATTGCGTCTAGAACTATACAATCGTTTACAATTGAAGAACTACTGAATAGTTCTACTGAATACGTGCAAAAAATTAGCTGAATGACTAGATTTTCAAGGAATGAAGTATAAGAAATTTCGATGAGTCTGATGTTTAAGGTAAATGTCCCCATTCCCGTCTATACTCCCTCTGCCGACCACTTCGACGGAAATAATTATTTACACGAGTGCTGCGCAAAAATAACAATAATTGAGCATAGTACAATATTCCGAGGACCCTATGTGTGAGAGTATTGCAACGTAAAGAGTAAATACAATAACACAATCCATTGTTCGTATTTCCAAACGCTTGTCGCGAACCGAGCGTATTCTTAACAGTGAGGTTAAATTCCGTCGACCGCTTCAATAGTCCGTACTGCATCCAGAATTTGTAAAAATCGAATAATTTTTAGTGCAAACGATAGATTATGAGTTCAATTACTGATCCAGCAAAAAAAAAAGTTATAAATAATTTATTTTTCATTTTTTTACGGTGGTCGAAGTTAGGCACAACGAAATGCCTGGCTGCCCCCATTACCGTAAACGTTAATTAGACAGTCAAAAAAATTTCTTTATTACAAGGTTTACTCTCTCGGTGATAAAAAAGATTGATATAATTCAATTCTTACAGGATCGCTGCGAAGGACTTGGACTTTTTTCCCTCACTGATCAAAATTTTGAAATAATTCCATTTTTACAGCATCGCAGCGATAAAAAAAAGTGTTTGTGGAAACGGAAATGTAACACAAGTTCCGAAAAACGAAATTTTTTTATAATTATGCAATAAAAATATTAATAGTACAATCCCGGATCATGTTTATTTATTTTTTTTAAATTTTATTACTCCTCGGGATCTCCGTTTCCCTAGTGGTCGAAAATGGGTTTCAATTTTTACAGCATCGCAAAAAAAAAGTGTATGTGGAGACGGAAATGTAACA
The DNA here is from genome assembly GCA_963970395.1 of Ephialtes manifestator. Taxonomy (NCBI): domain Eukaryota; kingdom Metazoa; phylum Arthropoda; class Insecta; order Hymenoptera; family Ichneumonidae; genus Ephialtes; species Ephialtes manifestator. The sequence continues at coordinate 9,580,572 of OZ019970.1, forward strand.
TAAGTTCCGAAAAACGAAGTTTTTTATAATTATGCAATAAAAATATTAATAGTACAATCCCGGATCATGTTTATTTATTTTTAAAAAAATTTTATTACTCTTCGGGATCTCCGTTTCCCTAGTGGTCGAAAATGGTCATCGCTGGTCGGGATTGGGCACAGCTGTGTCGGCAGAGGGGACACTAATAAGCATGAATTAATCAGCCTCTATCTGGCGAAATAATTGGCGGAATCGATTGAATAAACCATTTTTAGAAAGAGAATTAACTGAATTTTACAGTGGTGCTAAAAAAAATCTCCAAATTTACATTCGTCGCAACGAAAAAAGCCATACAGTTGTCTGGTTGGCCTTATAGGGTACGGGAATGGGGACATTTACCTTATGTTTTTTCTAGATGGATCGACGTGATTGTCAACGATTTAGACGGCCGTTTGATAATGGTACCAGATGGAGTGGCACTGTCGGAACCACTTTTATCTCTGACCTAGGATGCCCTTTCGGTTGTACTACAACTGGAGCTCGCTTGTGCGAACTACGCATTTCTTCCACTTGCAATGAGAGCATTGCATCCGTCGATGTTGGATGATGGTATCATCCTAAGTCTGATATCATCAAGAGTTTCGGTAGCGACTCGACGCCAAGTTAAAAAAGAAATTAATGTTGCCGTCACACGACGATTTCTCTGTCTGTATATGTATAATGGAACGCCTCACCTCCGACGAGATTTCGAGAAGAGTTGTCACCAACTGCTTTACACTACACTATGCCTTAAATATCGAAGGCAGTGCATCTATCAACCTACCATCCTGTGAACATCAATTTCCTTTATTTTCCCTGTCTGGTGATGAATCATTATTCTTGTTCGAGTATCGAACAGAATTACATTTCTTTGTCGAATGTCGAACTGAATAATAGCTGAAGACGCTTCCCAAAACATAAAACAATTATCTTCATTGGAACCCGTGCATCATCTCTGTTGTTGTTTTTTTATAGTCTATAGAAATTTTGGTTTCATTGAATGTTTTGAGTTTGCAAAGTTAGACGAGAATTCTTGTAGAATTCTTATTGCTGCCTCTGTTCTTTGTACACATGCAGGATACATTTAGTAGTGTCTACTTACCTTCATTTACTGTTCATTGTACATGAACTTTTTAATCAATACACAGATACAACTAAAACATGAGTTCTCATTATTTTTTTAAATTAGGTTTTGACTTTCAAAAAGAGAGCAAATATCACCAAAAATGTTTTCCCAAAACAAAAATGGTACGCCAAGGTAAAAAAATTGCTTTCAAAAAAATTGCCTTGCAAGAATATTAAACCAAATCCAATATATTAGCCAAGTTAAACTCGCTACAAAAAAAACTTGGTGTGCCAGGGACTAGCTCCCGTACATAGTCCATTAGCCAACATAAACTCGCTACAAAAAAAAACTTGGCATCCCAGCGACTAGCTCCCGTACATAGTCCATTGAAGTAAGGACGGGAGGACAACGGACCTCTAAAAATGACCCTCTAAAAATGGCTTCGCCCCTTGGCCAGGGCGGGCGGGGGGAGGGGGGGTATGATCATTCGCTATTTTGACCCTCATTCTATTCACAGCAATCAAAATAGCGAATTTCATAATGATGACCATTCTAGATTCAGTCAAGAGTCGCGGTAGCGACTCGATGCCAAGTTAAAAAAGAAATTAATGTTGCCTTTGTTACGTCTCACGTAACCTTCCACATATTTAAGACTAAATTCTTAAGCTACACACGCGCTTCCCACTACTCTCATAAGATGCAACCAAGCTCTGCAACTAGCCGCACGCGTCCCCTACGCGACAGAGTGCACGTATGCCACCAACAACCGACGCCTTGGTTCCCCCTGTGGAAGGGCCCGCGTCTAGCCTAGAGACACTCTGTCTCCTCCGCGTATCATAAATAGCTTCACACTTGACATACACGTCACCCGCGCGCACCATAAACATCTCTATATTCCCCTTTTCTTGGAAGCTAGATGCACGCGTTCCCACGCATGACCATCGCCTCGGTTCCCCTGCGGAAGGGCCGTGTTCAGTCTAGAACACTCAAACATATCATAAATATCCTCACTTGTCGCACGCGTCATCCACGCGCACCATAAACATCGTTAATTACCCTTTTTAGTAGCTAGATGCACGCGCTCTCGCGCATTACTGTCATCTCAGTTCCCCCGCGAAGAGCCCGGGTCTAGGCCAGAACGACTAAACGTATCACAAATACTTTCACACTACCCCTTTACCAGTGACACCTTAGTAAAATTTATGACTTCACTCCCTTTATCAAAATACCGACACCGCTACCAAACTAGTATATAAGAGCGAGATTTTTCGGTTAAGTTAGTTATTCTTCATACGACCGTCTTGCTGCTACGAGAGCGCGCAAAGCTCTTCAACGAAACTCTGTACATTAGCCCTGCGAGGCTAAGACTTCGTAAACGTCTGTAAGAAATTGTACTCCAGCAACCAACAGCATCGAAATAAAGTTCAATCATTTTGAGAACGTATCGTTTCACGAATAAATCATTTACTCTGCACGCTGGTCAACTTTGCCTCAGTCTATCGTTGAGTGTCCGTCGCATTCATAAGTCTACGGTAGTACATGGCGAGGTCTCCGTCCCTGATGTAAAGGGCTAACGCCTTGACTCGAAAGAGAGACCGCCGTTACGATTTCCTATCGTGCAACTCTGGAGAGTTTGCCACCCGGACGTAACACCTTTACACTACGATTTGTCTGTCTGATCTTGACTGGACGGGTTGTTACTCCTGACGCGACGGTCGCTACTGCTACTCTATTTATTCCGAAGGCGGCCATGATTATTATCCTGAAATTCGCTATTTGTGTTTTTAAGGGTACCGCCTGGGCAGGGGGGGGGGGTCATTCGCTGTTTTGACCCTCATTCTATTCAAAGCAATCAAAATAGCGAATGATTAAAATAGCGAATTTCATAATGAAAGCCATTCTAGATTCAGATGTTCACCCTGGCAAACTGTGTCACCGTAGTGTTAACCGGAAATAACTGAAGTTAACCGACATTTTAACCGAGGAAAGATAAGTCTCGATTAGCCCACTGTTTCAGCAGCTTTAACCGACAATTTAACCGATTAAAAACGTTTCGTTCGGTTTAATTGTCAGTTAAAATCGGTTAAATTCACCAAGCAAAATTGAGTTTTATTAATTCGGTAAGAATGTCGGTTACAATCGGTTAATTCACCAGTAAAAATCGCTTAAAAAATAACAATTTCAGTTAAAAGGTCAGTTAAACTGGGTGAAAACGGGGGTTAATCGAGACTGGTTAAAACACCGGTTAAAAAGTCAGTGACACTGTTTGCCAGGCCATTATTCTGAAATTCAGAAGTTCGCTACTTTAGCCATTCGCTATTTTGACCCCCACCGCACCGACAGTTCGAAGAATAATAATCTTTCAAAGATTTATATATATTAAGATATTATTAGATTAAATGAGGTCAAAAGAAAGTAGGGATACAAACTGATAAATTAGATAAAAGTAATGAATAAGTTACGATATGCAACTTGAGCTCACACTGCAGGTTCGGTAATACGAAACACGAAATATCATTAGGAATTGTTTTCTCCCGCACTTAATTCAATGGACTATGTACGGGAGCTAGTCGCTGGGACGCCAAGTTTTTTTTGTAGCGAGTTTATGTTGGCTAATATATTGGATTTGGTTTAATATTTTTGCAAGGCAATTTTTTGAAGGCAATTTTTTACCTTGGCGTACCATTTTTGTTTTGGGAAAACATTTTTGGTGTTATTTCTATTTCCATGTGGGCAGTGTCAGCACCTCCTCGCGCCGAAAGTACCTGAGTCTCGTGGACAGCGGTACAGCCTCTTTGCCGTTGCCCTAACAACTACGATTCCTCGCCGAAGTGAATCTCTGTGGTCTATTACAAAAGTAAAAACAGGTAGACGCTTTGAGCGTATGAAACACAACTCGGAGTGCAATTTACGAATAAAGATAATACGAGAAATTATTATGATTTTCTTGTATAGTGCGAAGGAAATAATTTATTTATATTTTTTGTAAGCTCCCATTTTTTTTTATAGCAAATCGATTGCATCGCCACTTGGTCTGACTTCGCGCGCGGACGTATAATATTTAAATAATTACGTAGATAATAAGTTTTCGAGACATAAAACACGTGTGTATATATATAGAGGGAGAGAGACGAGAAGATTTCGATGCGCTCATGAAAAATGCATATGTTCGTATTGATAGGTAACAAAATATAAAATAAAAATATTTTTCGAATTGGAAAGGTCTATTTTTAATTAAACGTAAAAAGACGAATTGTATCCCTGGTTGAAATATCTGCCAATGGACTATTGCCAGATTTTTTAGGTATCCGGATGTTTCGAAACGTTCGGGTATTTGGATAGTTCGAACCGTTCGGGTTCTCGAATAGTTCGAGCCGTTCGGGTACTCGGATAGTTTGAGTAGTTCGAATATCCGGATTTGAAGTATCAAACTCGACTACCCGGATATCCGAACATGTTCGGATATCCGTCGAATCCGGCTCCATGTGAGAGCCCTAGTAAACACAAGAACAGTCTGCTAAAAACTTGTATTTTTGTTCTGAATTAGTATTTTTGTTCTCCATTAGGAACTAATTGCAATTATTATAATATTTGTAATGTTTGGTATCGTCGTCTCGAGCCGAATATATATAGATATAGTAGCATATACTCATTCATAATAGTTTTGACGGTTTGTGCTACATGGATAACCTTGCAATAAATCGTGAGATAACGACAATAAATATGAATAAATAAGTACAAAATACAAAGACACTATTTTTTATAAGTGGACCAACCAATTGGGTCAACTGGCTGCTTAGAAATCCAATTCATGAGTTTTTACACTCTATCCATGATCCAGAGAACACTGCTCCAAGGATTGGTATTCGCGAAGTCACATACTCCTCACAGTTACACTACTGTTACGTCCTGACGGAACTTCATTTTATTTCTTTCTCTAATAATTAAAATAAATAAATGCAAGATCAATTTTTACAATATCGGTCGAGAATAGAATAAATTCTCGCGGCTAATAATATTCGGTACGAATAGTTGATATGAACGGAGCGAAATTTTGCTGCATGACCTAAAGTTCTCATATGCGAGGGATGTCTGTAGCTGGGATGCGGTTCCGCGGCCGCGCGCGCCTCGCTTCGCGTCGAGCGTTGGTTGTCTACCGCAAGCACTCGGCCACGATCGGAGAAGACGGGCGTTCGGGAGGTCTCGCGGGGTGCGGTGGGCCCGCATCGTCATAGAGGCGCTCGCCTGGCTACGCCATTTTTTTTCTTCTCCCAATATGAGAAATAGTTGAAGAAAGGGAACACTGCGCCTACGTGACTGAAGACGCAAGAGGGCGACAAAAGGAGAACGGACAGGCATAAATACTGTCTGACCGGCTAGATAAAGAGGGGACCCGGAGTTGGCAGGACAGATTCCCCACACAAATGGGTACCCCTGGAGAAACTATGTTGCTTTAAGAAATCTTCCTCCACGCCCTCTTAAAATTAAAGAACGGCTTCTCATTACTAATCAAGAGAAATTACCTACTGCCGTTAGGGATCAAAGATCCATTGTGGGGAATACTTGCGACCTTGTATCGAGATCGAAACGAAATCCCAATAAATGCTGATGTCACGTAGATGTCGAAATCAAATTATGTATGTATGTATGTTGGTTTATTGCTTCAACAGGGGTATACAGATACCCCTAAAGCAAGGGGGGGCGGCACATTTCTTTACAATCATTTTTACATAAATAGTGAAAACGCTCTTAACATTAGACTACGACTAATATAATTGTACAATTTTTTCAGCGTTTTTGCATCCGAGGACGTAAACATTCTTATTAGTAGCTCATTCGTTCTTTCTTCATTCATAAATTCTCCTAAATAATACATTCTGTGCGGTTCATACAGAGGGCAGATAAGCATGAAATGAAGCACAGATTCATTTTCTGCTAAATTACAGTTCTCAGACAGACAGATCTCGGGCAGATTTGTCTCGGATCTAGTTTGCCGGAGCAGTATTTAAAATTAAGTTTGCACATAAACTGGTCTGCTAGTCTAACTTGCGTGATGATACGTTTTATAGCTAACGGCAGCCTCATCATGAGGTGCTTCGCGGTAATATTCCTGTTTGTTCGCGGAATTTCCAGCTGACTAGACGCAGATACTTCCCAGGAATGAAGATCCTCTGTTTTTAAAATTAGTTTGTACTTTTCGAATACCGATTCGGTTCTTCCTCTCCAAACAGCTGTTTCAAAATTTCCCCACAGATCAATTGCATCTGTTTTAATCAGGAACGACCTGAATTGGATAGCCCAGTTATATTTACTCTCGCCATCTATGTTGTTCGCTAATTCGAATAATCTGATCATACAGGCTTTGGGCAAGGTTTCGTCGCCGGTCTCCAGAATTCTAAGAAACCAGTCCCAGACTAGACGCATCGCTTTGTAGTCAACTTTTAGTAGACCAAGTTCGAGCCTCAATGCAGCGTTTGGTGTGTTTTTTGGCAAAAATAGTAATCTCTTATAAAACCAGGTCTGCGCTTGCTCTAAATAGTCTAAATATCTCATGCCCCACACTGGGAAGGCGTACAGCAGTGTAGACATAACCATGCTATCGAAAAGTTTCCCATATGCGTCCCAAGAATCACATTTTGCGTTTGCGAGAATAGTTAGTGTCGTACTTGATGCGATTTTTGCTTTGTTGACTGAGGCTTGAGCAGCCTTGTGGCCCAGCGTAGAGTTTGAGATAGTGACTCCTAAGTAGTTGTATTCCGTGACTACTTCAATTTGTTCACCCTGGTATTTGGTAAAATAGCTGTCTAGTTGTTTTGCTCTGGCACCGGATCTAAACACTACAATTTTTGTTTTGGATACGTTCACCTGCAGACCGTTTTGGGCACAGTATTCATCTAGAGTTTTTAGTTTCTTCCTCAGGTCTATATGCGAATGCGCTAAAATTACTGTGTCATCGGCATAGACTATCATTAGCACGTCTAACACACCATTTATATTTATTCCTGTCAAGCCTTTATTTCTAAAAAACTCTTCGAAGTCTGCTAGGAAGAGGAGAAACAAGTCGGGACTCAGAGATTCTCCCTGCAGAACGCCTTCGGTAATTGGAAATTCTTTTGACAGAGCTCCGCGACTTTTCACTTTTACGAAAGCTTGATCGTATAGAGACTTTATAATTCGAATAAATTTGGGGCTGATGCCTTGCTTATATAACTTTTCCCAGAGTAATGCATGCGGTATTGAATCAAAGACGCGCTTAAAATCGACAAATATGCCGTATATTTCTCTTCCGCCTAGCCTTAATTGTAGTTGTATCGCCGCAGTGAGGGTAAAGATACTTTCAGCGCATCCACGACCTTTCCTGAAGCCCATTTGCGACTCTGGGATGATTTTCAGTATTTTAGTCAGAGAGTTTAATCTGTCCCTTAGGATGGCTGTAAATATTTTGGTTATGTTGTTCACGAGTGCGATGCCTCGATAGTTGCCAGGATCTTCTTTGTTGCCTTTCTTAAAAATCATTATAAGAGTCACCCTGGACCACAGTGCCGGTATCGACTCAGTATCTAGCACCTTATTGTACAAATTTAGTAAAAACATTAACCAATCCGGTGGTAAGGTTTTCAGGAATTCATTTGAGATTTCATCGGGTCCTGCGGCCTTGCCGCTTTTACTATGTCTTATTGCTTTCTCGAGTTCGTATTGCGTGATCGGTTTGTCTAGTATACTGTAGCCAGGCCCATAGAAAGTAATATCTGTATCGAGTCGCGGGGTGTAAATCGTCTCGTAAAAATCGTTCCACTTTTCTATTGACAAACAGAAAAAGGAGTTTCGTTTCGGCTTACAATTGTTTACTGCGGTCCAAAAATCGGATGGACATTTGAGATTGAAGAAGCTATCTTTTATTCGTTGCATATAACTTTTTTTGCTGGATTCTAGTGTTTTTTTATACTGTTTTTTGCATTCTATGTACATTGCTTTACTTTCTTCACTGAGGTTCGCGTTTTCATAATTTATTATAGCTTGGGACAGTTCATCTTTCTGGCGTGCACAAATTGCGTCAAACCAAGGTTTGCTCTTGTGTTTTTTGAGACCAAATTTCGTAACTTTAGTCATACCTGCTGATTGCGCGGATTCGATTATTACGGTTTTAAGAATATCGTATAGTCTATCTGGCGAATCTTCTGGGCATAAATTGACAGGCTGGCTTGTGTTTGCCAGTGCGTAGCTGTAGGGTTCAAGACAGTCGGCCTTCCACTTTATACTTGTTTTCCGAGATATCGTATCTTCTTCCCCAGCGATTAGTGGCGGATTTGTCGAGTTTTCGTCCGTATCCTCGCATAAAATCTCAAGTACCACCGGAAAATGATCCGATAATGTTGGTTCTAAAACAACTTTCAAATCTTTAATCCAGCTGAGACCTGTCACGTTCACCCAGACTAAATCGATGACACTTTGCCCTATCGAGCTGTTAAACGTAGGTCGCGCTGGGCGATCGCTGTTCGATCTCCCGTTAATTAGTAAGAAACCGTTTATGGACATGAATTCTAGTAGAAGTGAGCCCCTTTGGTTAATGAGTCTATCAGACGAGAGTATTGTATCAAAAAGATTTGAACCTTCGAACATTTCGCTCGGTGTAAGGTCGCGCTCTCCTACTCTAGCATTCGTATCCCCGCCAATTATAAATAACTCTGGGTTTTCTCTTTCTCTAATTTCGTCTATCAGAATTTGCAGCATTTCTAAAATTGGCTCAAGTTGTAAATCCGGTTTAAAATATAATGATCCTATAATTGCTGTTGTATCGGGTAAAAAACATCGTACAAAAATCCACCACGGACTTACATCGACGGTTTCTGTAACAACTTGCTTCGTCAGCACAGCTAGGCCTCCACTCCCCCGTCCCACGCTGTGTTCTTTTATCGCTTCAGCCCAGATGCAGTTGAAGTCACTCAGGGATGACGGCGAGGTTCCAGGATTCGTTGTTAACTAGGTTTCATATATGCAGTTGATGTCAGATTGTTGCAGAGTCTCGCTGTGTTCGACGTTGGCAAACCCGTGCACGTTCCAGAAGACTATTGAGATTTCCGAGTTTGCATTCAGTTTTTTGAACTGCCTGCTGCGGTTTGACGACTTGTTTGCGGCAGACTTTGCGTTGATTGAGGTAAAGTTCTGGACTTCTTTATCGTTTCGGTTTCTTCATCCCAGTGATGCCAAACCCCATTTACTTCCAGTTTTTTGTAGGAGATTTTCAATTTCTTTCCTTCCTCTCGGTACTGCTTGGCGAGATCTTGAAGTTGCTTCCCTATTTGACGCTCTTTGTACGTGAGCTCGCTATTGATGTAGATTTCGCTGCCTTTGAGACACTTCTTTTGCTTGAGAATTTCAGATTTCGTTTCCCAGCTGTCCAACTTCATGGCGTACATCGTGTTTTTCCCTCCCGGAATAGGACGTTGGTCGATGATTTTGCCAGCAGCCCCAAACTCGTTGGAAAGGAAGTTGTCGAGCGTTCCCTTCACGATTTTCGGATCAGCTTTAATTCCCGTGATTACAATATTGTTTTTTATTTGTGATTTTTCCATCATCTCAATTTTATTTTCGAGAAGTTATATCTTTCGGTTGGTTCTTTGATCCGTTTTCGGTGTTTTCTTTTTCTTCAGGTGTTGGATTCTATACTCGAGATTTTCGTGTGCTGCAGCGAAGTCCTCCTTATTTCTGCGTAGCTCTTCTTTAATTTCTTCGAAATTTTTTTCATGTGCATCCCTGACCTCATTCAGCTGGCTTCCCATGTTGGTGAACTGT
>OZ019970.1:9590648-9773148 GCA_963970395.1 Ephialtes manifestator
GAATCGCACACAAAGCGTGTAAATCATCGGTTGATCAAAAAAACCGCATGGTTTGACGTAACACTACACACCACTCAAGCGGAACACTTTTTTTTAATGGTCCTTAAGGGGGACGAGTCAGTAAAAGAAGTTTTATTTGCTCATAAGGACAACCGTTTTCCCTCAGTGAAGAAAAAAATAATGTCCTCTCTTCATGATGGCACCGAAGGATTTTGTTGAAATTGACCAACCAATTTGGTCAACCAGTTACTTTTGAAACCAGATTAATGAGTTTCACACAGTGCGCATGATCCAGAGAACATTGCTTCGAGGATTGGCCTTCGCTAGATCTCATTCTATTTGCAGTTGCACTGCCACACCAATTAAAAGCAGTAATTTTTTAAAAAGATCCTTATAACAGAGTTTATAGACAAACAACATAAAATGTTAGAATAATACTGATGTAGATCTTTAAAAAAATTTAAACATTTTTGAAAAAATTGCTCTGCTTAATTGGTGTGCAGTGTAACTGCGAGGAGTCGAAAAACCAAAATCCATTGACCGGCTTGATCTGAAAGCCACTTCTAGTGCTTTTTCATTTGACCCTGCTTGTGATTTTAGAAAAAAAATGGAAAAATGACCACACTAGACTTTCAGATTAATGCTGGGAAATGCAATATAAATGTTGATGCAGAGAATATGCAGTTAGTCGAGAAACAAAAATCCATTAACCAGCTTGATCCGAATGCTACTATAAGTGCCTTTCCATATTGCTTACACCGATCAATGGATTTAGGTTTTTGACTCACTACATATTCTTTACCTCGACAACTGTAATCCACTGCCTTGCGGTTGGACCAGTAACTGGATTTGGCTTGGAGATTTAAGGAATGTGCATTGAGTCTAAAACCAAAATACTAGAATGACACCTAGCAAAGACCAATCCTTGAAGCAGTGTTCTTTGGATTACGCGCAGAGGTGCAACACTCAATAAATCTGGTTTCAAAGCAACCGGTTGGTCCATTTACAAAAACATTCTTTGGGTTTATTCTGAAGGGGGGGGGGGGATTATTTTTTATTTTTCCTTGATGTGAGGGGAGAAGAGTGGTCTTCATAATGAAAAGAATTCTTTCTTGACTACCGTCCTCTTATGTATATATTGAAATAAACGAAGCGCTTTAAAAAGTAAGTAGTGTCTTTGCATTGTACTTATTGGTGATTTATTGCGCCTCCGCAGTAGATCTTCAATCAAGCTCGTATTGATTACAAATTAAATGACAAATATTTGAACTAAATGAAGCAAAAGTAATAGGCAGCTCTTTTTTCCCGCACGTTTTTATTCAACACAGTGTCCGATTCTACACATTGGTTTCTGCACTAAAGTATATCCTGCACACGACGTTTTCTATACATTTTTTAACATCACGCGAGCTTTACAATACATTTCGGTTCTACGCATTTCGATTCTACACCATATATTCCTATACAATCCGTTCGAACACACTCAGTTTACCGTGCAAAGCAAATCCACCACATTCTCAAAACAGCACTGCCGTTTCTTCACAAATCTGATTGTACACGCTGTTATTCCCTCACATTTTCATACTTCACGCGCTCTTTACATGACAATTTGATGCTACACAGTTCGATACTACACAGTGATTTCGACACAAACATTATTAACCACGCGGCAATTACTGCACAATTTTAATATACATTATAGCTAAACGAGACTTTTATTTCCAACAGGAATTTATCCCCACACATCCCGTTCGACACTCATACATTGTGCACACGCTCTTTACTGCACATATCGCGTCGCCACGCGGGCGTTGCTACGCGTTTTTATTCTTCACAAACTATCCGGCACAATTTTTTCCTACACATTTCGATACTACACATTTGTATGTCGGGATCTACTCATGAGAATATCTCCATCGGTAAGGTAGAACTCGGAGCATTTTACTCTCGGCGACATAGGTTCTCATTGTCGTGACAACACATGTGCTGTCGGTCATTCGTTGTATATATATACCTACGAGATTAAGTTCGTAGGCATTCGTTGTATATATTCCTACGAGATTAAGTTCGTAGGCATTCGTTGTATATATACCTACGAGATTAAGTTCATAGGTATATTTACAACGAATGACGACAGCACATGTTGATGTCACGGCAATGAGAACTTCTGTCGCCGGAGTAAAATGCTCCGAGTTCTACCTTACCGACGGGAGATATTCTCATGAGTAGATCCCGACATACAAATGTGTAGTATCGAATGTGTAGGAAAAAATTGTGCCGGATCGTTTGTGAAGAATAAAAACGCGTGGCAACGACGGCGTGGCGACGCGATATGTGCAGTAAAGAGCGTGTGCAGAATGTATGCGTGTGGAACGGGATGTGTAGGATAAACTCTTGTTGGAAATAAAAGTCTCGTTTAGGTATGATGTATATTAAAATTATGCAGTAATTGCGTGTGGTTAATAATGTTTGTGTCGAAATCAATGTGTAGTATCGAACTGTGTAGTATCAAATTGTCATGTAAAGAGCGCGTGAAGTATGAAAATGTGAGGGAATAACAGCGTGTACAATCAGATTTGTGCAGAAAACGCTGTGCTGTTTTGAGAATGTGGTGGATTGCTTTGCGCTGGTAAACTGAGTGTGTTCGAACGGATTGTATAGGAATAAATGTGTAGAATCGAAATGCGTAGAACCGAAATGTATCGTAAAACTTGCGTGATGTTAAAAAAGATGTAGAAAAACGTCGTGTGCAGGATATACTTAGTGCAGAAACCAATGTGTAGAATCGACACTGTGTTGAATAAAAACCTGCGGGAAAAAGGGCTGCCAAATAATAAACAAAACTATCAGCATTGAATCAGTGCCTACATCTTCAGAGAAAGACAACAATCGTAATTATAAAGATAGGAGTGTGATATCGATCATGGTGAGATTGAAAATAAAATGAATGATTCACACTGATTCACTTGAATACTCATCGACGATTTAACAGTTGAACAGGGGAATTGGCCTCGTAATTCTAAAAGACGCGTAGATATAATTTTTAGAACGAACGTAAAAGTGATAACGTTTGCTTAACATTTTTTTAATGCAACGTCACTTTTCAGCGCTTATATTAAGGTAGTTCTGTCGTGAAGGCAATCCAAACTCATATGCATGAATTTTTTACATGTTGTAATTTAGCTAATCAATTTTACTTGCACAAAATCTTGAAGGCTTTACCGAGATATTTGAATGAACAATTAAAACTTGAAAATCGATCTTTTTACACGAGCGCTCACGGTGAGGGCAGTGGGAAAAATGATCTTTAAATCGGAATTAACATATTTAGGATCAAAGATAGAGAAAAAATCAGGAATCGATGCATCATGAAAAAAGGTGAAGTCTCCGGAATAATGTGTAATTGAACCAAGGTCAAAGTGCACGATACCGGGTCAAATGACGTTTCCTAACCTAATTATCGTAAAAATGAAGCCAAATCTGCACTAAACATATCAAGTATTTACAAATAATCGTTTTAATTTGATTACGACAATTTCGAAGGATTCTCGATTATTTTTTATATTATTATTGAGGCAGTCAAAGTGATGCGTGTGATTATCTTCTAATGTCGTATTGACTCTGAGATTTATGACTCCGGCGTACCGACAGAACTACCTTAAGGGTGTTGTCAATCGTTCCAATTATTAGACGAAACATTTTTTAACATTCCTCTTGCAGCCTATATACATTTAGTATATAGGCTTGTCGTTGTATACTCTTGCAGCCTATATATATTTAGTATATAGCCTTGTCCTTGTATATCCTAGCAGTTCGGAACACGGTCGAATCACGGTGAAAATCACGCGTGAGTTTTGGTACCGAAATTCACGGTCGTATCACGGCGGAAATCACGGACCCTTTTATACCGTTTAAGCTTTTGAGCTTGCGGATCGTGATTTTACAATAAATAACGGTTGAAATCACGGCTGGTCAGAACTTTCAGTGCTGTGGTAATTCGCAAAATCACGGCAGATTTCACGTTTCCGGGTTTTACTTGTCATGATTTTTCTTTTAATCATGGCCGATATCACGGCTGAATTCACGGCCCTAAAATCCGTCGTGCCGTGATTTTCTTTAGTAATAACGGTCAGAATCACGGCAGATGTCACGTTGCCGTGATGCCAATCAAATGGCATTTCACTGGCATCACGTCTGTTACCGTCGGTATTTAATTTTTACTTATATAAAATGTGTAACATTTGAAACTCTGAAGAGAAGACAACGTCGTCTTTTCTTGGTGCTCTTTTCTAAATGGCTAGGCCATCTATGTCAAATGGTTAGGACATCTCCAAAACGAGGTCCTTCAGGATATGAGAGCACAGCAACTTGCGATAAGCTGCGTGTTTATATGCAGGAAAAGGTGAACAATCACTTGCGAGAAACGTTTCGGGTCGTTGGCCACCTAGCGGAGCTAAGTCGTGTCTCCGAGTGTCAAAAGAGAGGCGCCCGTAGTTAGCCCGCTAGATGGCGAACGAGCTGAAACTTTTCTCGCAAGTGATTATTCGTCATTGCATGCATAAGTACGGGCTATCGTTAGTTACCATCCAACCATGTACTGACGTGGGTCATTTTTACTGTCTTTTATGAGTGGTACAATACATGCTAGGGTACAGAAAAATTCCCAACAGCAATTTCAGCTATGATTTCGACCATGATTACTGGAAAAAATTCCAGCACGACGAATTTCAGTACCATTAATTCAGCCGTTATATAGGCCATGATTAAAAGAAAAATCACGACAAGATAAATCTCAAAAACGTGAAGACTGCCGTGATTTAAGACGTGATTTTGTGAATTACCATGGCACTGAAAATTCCGTCGAGCCATGATTCGGGACGTGATTTCAACCGTTATTTATTGTAAAATCACGGTCCGCAAGCTCAAAAGCTTAAACGGTATAAGAGCGTCCGTGATTTCTGCCGTGATACGACCGTGATTTTCGGTGTTGAAACCCACGCGTAATTTTCACCGTGATTCGACCGTGAACAGCGTCAATTCCAGGCGTGGTTCAACCTACTAGGGACATTTAGTAGAGTCTAGTGAACTTTATTTACTGATTACTGTAAATGAACTTAACAGTTTGTTGTTTTCATGACGTTTTGACTTTCAAAAAGACAGCAAATCCACCCAAAAATGCTTTTTCAAAACAAAAATGGTACGCCAAGTATTAAAAGTGTAACCATCCCATAAAAAACATCACTTGAAAACAAAAAGTTCTACGCTGAGGAATCTTTCGCAAAAAAAAATTTCTTTCAAAAATATTAAACTGAATCCTATTAGCCAAGTCAAACCCCTTGGTAGATATTCAACAGATGAAGATGTTTTTCTACAAAAAACTTGGCGTGCCTGCGACTAGCTCCCGTAAATAGTCCATTGAAATCAGGACGGGAGGACAGCGTGTCTCCAATTATGATTATTCGTTGAATGATTATAAATGTTCTGAAAAAGATCCGAGTGGTGTTTCAGAAAGAAAGAATAACCAAATCAGGTTAAAGGCGGCAGATATCGTAAGGGAAGAAAACCGAACCGCTGCGGAATACATAACTTTTCAACATTTATTAGACGACATAAATATTCCCAAGTACTTAGTTAAGAAATTATTGGCAATACATCCCGAGTTGAAACTGAACCCTTAAAAAACCTTCGTTAAATCAAAACGAGTATAATCCCAAACGATGAGACCTACGAAATAGCTAGCAGCGAAAATATAGTTATATAATAACTAGGGGGGCTGTGCCCCCCTGCGCGCTTCGCGCGCCAACCCCCCCCCCCCCCCCCCCCCCTTCCGAACTCAGAATCTTCAAATAGACACTACAAAATATTATCGTTTCTATACCACTATGAAGTAGATAATACGGTAAATTTATTTTTAATATCCGATATAATATCCGAAGATTTTTAATCGAAGTTTTACTTTACGATACCATTACAAAGAAAAATCGGTTCCTTTGCAAACCGCAAAACCTCGGATAAATATTTCGAATCTATTTTTTACAATTCCATCACTAACATGATACTACTCGTCTGAAATTCATCTTCCCTCGGACTTCGAAAAATCTGGGTTTCGGGGGCCGTTGAGAGACTTAGAAAAATTTGGGCCACGTAGAGCATACATAGGGAAAGCTTGACATGGAATGCCCTATAGGCCTATATATATAGGTAAAACCATACATGGGGGAACTTGTCATGCAATGCCCTATACGCCTATATACATAAGTATCTCTCCATTTATAATAAAATCGTCCTTTGTTTTCCCTCCTGATCGTCTTTTGTTTTACGTCCCAATAGCCTTTTGTTTTTCTCCTGATCGTGGATTTAACCACTCCGTGTGGTTAGTCCCTCCAGATCATTCTATGTTTCCCCTTCATATCGTCTTTCGTTTTTCCTACCGATCGTCTTTTGTTTTACCTTACGATTGTATTTTGTTTTCCTTCCATATCGTTCTTTGTTTTCCCTCCATATCGTCTTTTGTTTTTACGGTCAATCGTCTTTTGTTTCCCTTCCATATCGTACTTTGTTTCCCCAACAGTTTTTCTTCTGTTTCCCCACCAGATCGTCTTTTGTTTCCCCTCCTGATCGTATTTTGTTTCATTTCCCAATTGCCTTTTGGTTTCCCTCCTGATCGTCTTTTGTTTTACTTCCCGATTGCATTTTGTTTTGGGTTTAACCACTCCGTGGAGTTAGTCCCTCCAGATCATCCTTTGTTTCCCCTTCAGATCGTCATCTGATTTTCATCGCGATCGTCTTCTGTTTTTCGTCCTGATCGTCCTGTATGTCCCATCCTGATCGTTTGTTGTTTCACTTCCCGATTGCCCTTTGTTTTTTCATCTGATCGTGGAGTTAGCCTCTCCGTGGGCTTAGCCACTCTGGGGGTTCTTTAGGTTCTTCAGGTTCTTCAGGTTCTTCAGATTCATTAGGTTCTTTAGGTTCTTTAGGTTCTTTAGGTTCCAAAATTTTCAAAATTTCCAAAATTATCAAAAAATTTCAAATAATTTCAAAATTTTCAAAAATTTTCAAAATTTCCAAAGTTTTCAAAAAATTTCAAGTAATTTCAGAATTTTCAAAAAATTTCAAATAATTTCAAAATTTTCAAAAAATTTCAAGTAACTTCAAAATTTTCAAAAAATTTCATATAATTTCAAAATTTTCAAAAAATTTCATATAATTTCAAAATTTTCAAAAAATTTCAAAATTTCCAAAAAAAAAATAAAAATTTCCAAAAACATTAAAATTTTTCAGAAATTTTCAAAATTTTGATTTTTGACACGGCGGCGGCGGCGGCGGGGAGATCTTTTTATATTATAGAGAGATTAAAAATTGTCTTCTCTCGCACTTACTCCAACGGACTATGTACGGGAGCTAGTCGCAGGCACGCCAAGTTTTTTGTAGAAAAACATCTTCATCTGTTGAATATCTACCAAGGGGTTTGACTTGGCTAATAGGATTCAGTTTAATATTTTTGAAAGAATTTTTTTTTGCGAAAGATTCCTCAGCGAAGAACTTTTTGTTTTCAAGTGATGTTTTTCATGGGATGGTTACACTTTTAATACTTGGCGTACCATTTTTGTTTTGAAAAAGCATTTTTGGGTGGATTTATTTTTACCAGGGCTGTCACCTAAAAAAGGTCATAAGAAAAAAAATGGTGTAAATTCTTTTAAAAAATCTTTAAAATCCTTATTAAATACATAATGAGCATTATAATTCTGCAATTTAATAAAGACATATAGTGCACCAAAATGGTGTAAGGTAAAAAGTAAAATTTTTCAGTTGTAGGTTTCAGACCAAACCAGTGAACGAATTCTAGTGTTCAATGTCTTATTTTATCTGTCGAAGAGTGCATTCTGCATTGAATATAGGAATTTTTATTTCAGTTCTTTATGACAAAGCTATGATTTTAATTGTATAAATAAATCTCTCTATTAAAAACTCACTAAACAATTGGTTACAGTAAATCTAATTTTCACTGCATCAAAAATCGCTATATTAAATACAGAATGCACTCTTCTACAGATAAAATAAGACATCGAACATTTAAATTGGTTCACCGGTTTGTGAAAAATTGTGAAAAGTGAAAAATTTTACTTTTGATCTCACACCATTCTTGTGCACTGAATGTCTTTACAAAATTGCATCAGAAATTGATGGATATTGGTTTTCGCCACAGAAAATTTTTCGCTTACACTGGGGTTTGAACCTACGACCTGCCTACCTAAGTACCTAACAACACATACACGCTACCGACTACACTATCAATCACTTAGTAATTTTGGATGTCTAAATGGCATAAGTGTTGTACAACTATTATTCTCTCAAGCATACTTATAATTGACATAACAAAATATTCAATTGATTGCAATCAGAGCGCGAAGTGGGTTGGAAATATTTTCAAGTGAACATCATTTTTGGATGAACGGAATCTTTTTCTCACGAAGAGACTCAGGTATCCGGATTTTCGAAAAAAGTATATCCGCAGACCTATGAAGGTATAGCAGCAAATATAAATCAAACATAAATTTGCCGCAATAGAAGCGCGAAATGCTCCAGTGTTTAAAAGTGAGAAAGACGCTACTTTTCCCGTAATATCTCGGGTGCAAAATACAAATTTTCGTGCAAATTTTATTTAAATAATTATAGCGTCACACCTGGCGCGGTCGATAAGGGTCGATACGATTCAACGCGACGTCGTCGATGCCAGCGTCTTTGTCGAACGGTTGCGTGTAGATATTTCGACGTGCTATTGGCGCTCGATTTCGATTGTACACGGCGTCGTTTTAGAAATCAATTGAATCGCATAATTTCGCGAGATGTCACGAGTACGCGTAGTCGACTTATAATTAACGCTTAGATGTAACGGAGCGTTCTCGAGGAGTCGATACGAGATTCTGACGTCGAGGATAGCGAATTTTCCGTTTTCCGGTCACAAAAGGAATCGTTTTTGAAAACCTCGAGTAACTTATCAGAAGTCGATGCTCAATGATAAATGTTAGCGGGTTTTTTCGTTATTAGAAAATGTGTATTAAATTTCAAATCAGTCACTAAAATTCCAAAAATATATGTTGATTTTCATGTACTATTTTGGTAATGATTGATTTAGTAACCATGTGTTGTAATTTTACATCACCGGATTGGTAAAATTCATAGACACATACTAAATTTGTTATGCAACTATATTAATATTTATTTCCTACAGCGAGTTTTGTAAATTTCTCACACTTTTGTGTCGCAAGAACACAAACATTTTGCAAAAAGTAATACACCCATGTGGATAAAATTGCAAATACTTTGTTTGGTATCTTTCAATATCAGTAACTGAAATTTGAGTAACTTTGATCTTACATTCAATGCGACAATGTATATTAAATTTCAAATCGGGTACGAAAATTCCAAAAATACATATTGATTTTCCTGTACTAATTTAGTACTTAATGATTTGATAATCATGTGTTGTAATTTCCAATCATTGGATTATCGAAATTCATTTGTCTGTATTAAATTTACTATGCAAACATATTAATTTCGATTTCCTATACCGCGTTTTACAAAATTCATACGCGTTTGGATCGGAAAAACGCGAATATTTTTTATAGTGCATGGAATACTCTGTAATTTTCTCAGCCCAAAAGAAATATCCGTTTTTGAATTTAAAAAAATAACCCCTGTTTTTCGGTAAAAAATCGGTGTTATCAGAACGTGACAATTATTTTGAATATTCTATTCAAAAGTTAACACAAAACTACAAATTTTATGTGAAAACATTTTTTTCACTAAGTTCAAGTTTCCGAGATACACTTAAAAAAAAATGGGGTTTAAAAAAAATTATTGTATTAAAAAATCTGGAAAAATTCACATAGAGTGCCTTTTAGAGGTACTTTGATATGACCAATTATGCGGCAGATCTGATATGCCCGAAAAAAAGTGGCTGAACCGAAAAAAAATACTTCATATAATAATGTTCTACCGACGGTATAGTTAGAGTGAATTATTTTCAGTTTTTACAGGTTTGAATGTCATTCCATATTATAAACATGTTATTTTTTTATTTTTTAAATTTTTGTTTTCTCGAAAGTCGACGAGTGATCAAGTCGTCGTGGAAAGGGAATTTTAATATAAAGGTATCTTTTATTTGTTATCACAAATTATTGCTTGAAATTACAAGGATTCTTATAATTGTTCGAGTCTCTAACTCGAGCTCAACCGTTCGCTTCGAATATTCCGTTAAGACTGACGTGAATTACCGTGATTTCCAGCCATTCACCCAAAATCGATGCATATGCATTTATTGCACGCGATCCTTCGATACTGACTCAGACCTGAGTCAGCAGGCGAGTTCGTTCAGAATCCTTCGACTGCTTGATTTTAATATACGAAAATAATTATCATTGGAATTATTTTCGAATATTAAAAAAATAGAATTTCAGTGAAAATTTGCGGCGCAACATTACTAAGCGTCCCACTGGGTTAAAAGTGGTCTTATATTACAGACAATTGTCCGGAGATGTTATGACCCCAAAGTTTCTTATAGCTTCGGAGATACCAGCGTCTGAATTTGGGGGCGCAACAAACTGAAAAAAATAGAATCAAGTCTCGCCCCATTCTGGCTCTGATATCGAAAACCATTATATTTGATACGAGATGTTTGAGAATTTTTGCAGTTGCTTAAGTTTGGGCTAAAAATATTTTCAATTTGAAAAAATGTAGCTAATTCAAATTTGAAATAAATTTCACACTCTTTTTAGCGGGAGTCCGGGCCGGATCGATCGAGTCCCGCCGAGATTCTAGAGATGGAGTCTCGGATGGAGTCCGGGCGGGAGTCCCAGAGGGCTCTTGGGATCCCGGATGGAGTCCCGTCGGGAGTCCGGGCCGGATCGATCGAGTCCTGCCGAGATTCTAGAGATGGACTCCCGGATGGAGTCCGAGCGGACTTTTGGGATCCCGGATGGAGTCCCGGCGGTAGTCCGGGCCGAATCGATCGAGTCCCGCCGAGATTCTAGAGATGGAATCCCGGAAGGAGTCCGGGTGGGAGTCCGGGAGGGCTTTTAGGATTCCGGATGGAATTCCGGCGCGAATCCGGGCGGGAGTTCAGGCGGGATCGATCGAGTCCCGCCGAGATTCTAGAGATGGAGTCCCGGAAGGAGTCCGGGCGGGAGTCCGGGAGGGCTTTTAGGATCCCGGATGGAATTCCGGCGCGAATCCGGGCGGGAGTTCAGGCCGGATCGATCGAGTCCCGCCGAGATTCTAGAGATGGAGTCCCGGAAGGAGTCCGGGAGGGCTTTCGGGATCCCGGCGGGAATCCGGGCGGGAGTCCGGCTCGGATCAATCGAGTCCCGCCGAGATTCTAGAGACGGAGTCCCGGCCGGACTCCCGGATGGACTTCGGCATCGGACCAAATGCCGAAGTCCATCCGAGGATCCGGCCGGGACTGCCGGGACTTCCGCCCGGATTCCCGCCGGGACTCCATCCGGGACTGTTTTTTCTGCGCGGGATAATAATGATTTTTTTTTTCAAAAGTCCTTTTTCTTTTTTCCTTTAGATTTTCTTGTTCTTGCTGTGGATATAAAAAAGTCGATTTAGTTCTATTGTGTATTGATATTGATAGTGAAAAATCATTAGGAATTAACGATTGCTGGCACTCAAACGCCAACGTGGCTGCACTTATAACCAAAATCAGTAGCACATGGAGAAAACACTTAATTGCCACAGCGAATATATTTCGTTAATTCCAAATGACTTTTCGCTATCAATATCAATACACAATAGAACGAAATAGACTTTTTTATATCCAAAGCAAGAACAAGAAAACCTAATGGAAAAAAGAAAAAGGACTTTTGAAAAAAAAAAACCATTATTATTCAGTGCCCAGTTTTCGGTGTACAGTTTCTTAGTGTCGAGTTTTCGGCGTGTCGAGTTTTTAATGTCGACGATTCGCGGTGTTGAGTTTTTAGTATCGACATTTCGTCGTGTACAGCTGTTTGGTGTGTAATCTTTACAATTGCACGGTGTACAGTTTTCGGTGCAAAGATGTTCGGTGTAGAACTCCCGACGTGTACAGATATTCGGTGCATACATTTTGCGCAGTTCTGTCGTCGTGTCAAGTTTTCAGTCAACAGTTTCCAGTGCAAAGTTATTAAGTGCCAAGTTATCCTCGTGTACAGTTAATCAGGGCTCAACTGTTGTGTAGATCTGTCAATGAGTACAATTTGTCGGTGGACAGTGTTCGGTGCAGATTTAATGGTGTGTAAAGTTTTCAGTGTGTACAGTTTGTCGGTGCACACTTCTTGTGTAGACCTACTCCCGTGTAGAATTGGGAGGGGTACCGTTGGACGTATGCCTACACGTACATGTTTTTATTTTATTTTAAAACGTTTTGCGTACATCGAATTTAATTGGCGCAAATGTACTTGTCTAAAGTTTTTTACACATTGTGGTTTTTTGGGGGATTCCAATAGTCTCCAATATACTCAAGTAACGGGCAAGAATCTCGATATTCAATATTATGTCAAACGCGATCGAGACGATGCGAAAGCTTGACTGTCAAATCCAAGAACAAGATTAGTCTCGGCTACATTCTTTATATTGAACTCGAAATGCTAGGTTGGCTTGTAAAATGCAAGAAGTTATTCTCGAACTCGACATATTCTTGTATTGTCTCACTTGATGCATCACTAGAAAGTTATAGTCGTTAAAATCACGTCTAACCGTTATCAATGGCTTTTTCGGTTCTTTAGCTTCAATTTACCCACGTTAAATTGTTAACTCCGTAAATAAATATCTTGAAATTTAATGTACTATATCTTCGCGGTTGCCGGGATAGTAATGATGAGGAGCGTGGGGCAATGGTAGTCGCATTTATAATAGGTATTCACTTGAATTAATGACTTAGCAATGACTTAAAATGAAATAAGAATTATGTATAGGAAGATATACATAGAAAATTGGTTCACTTTAATGGACATTTCAGTATTGACATGAGGCTAGAATTTCTGAGGTTAGAATTTTTATTTCTCTACAAACCATCAATTGAAATTTGTACGTGCAATTATAGATGCCTCGCTGATATATAAAGTTTGGCTGTTGAGAGGAAATAAATGTTAGGTTTCGTTGGCGACCACAATTCGTCGGACAATGGCGATTAATTCACAGGCTTTTATAATTTATGAAAAAACCGTGTCTTTCATGCTATTACTTTTCGGTAATAGTTGATGAAGTATCTAACAATTATTCCATTATGGCAGAAAAAACATTTTATTTACAGAATATAGGAAATAATCCTTGGTGACTGTGATTCCCCGTTTTCCCCTACTTTCTTATAGAGGAGGCTTTATTTTCCCAAATATATATCACGTCTATATACTTGAAAATATTGAATATATCTCGAAAAGTATTGTATAAAAAAATGTCCAGTATTCATGTGTGTGCAATGCATAAAAAATTAATCGCATGACTATTGTTATGCCCGGCCAAGACTACATTAATATATATTGTATTTATGGGGATCTTTTGCCAACAAGGAATAGGACTCGAGTGAATTTAGTAAAGTTTATGAACATTTACTTGAACGTATAACAACGGACGAAGCGTTTCTCGCAAGTGGTTTGAAGCCTCAACATATATATAAGACTGGAAAGCTTTTCTGAGTTCGACTACACACGAGGGGTTGAACCTTCGTTGATGTACTTCAATAGCAGTCCTTCAATATTTGTGAAGAACTTTTTTGATATAGATTCATTTCATTTTCAATGAAAATAAAAAGAATCTCGCTGGCCGAAATTCTCTAGAATCTCGGTGGGATTTTGATAGAGATTCCTTTTATTTTCAGCTACCCACTGACGAATCCCGCTAAGAAGCTGACCGAGATTCTCAGATAGATTTTATAAGAATTACGGTTGCGGCGAGAATCTTCTAAAGAATCTCGGCCAGATTCTTTTTTTCTACCCGAGTTAGCAATTCGGGGTGGGGTTAAAGTTGCGAATGTAAATGTTCGGAACGGCGTTAATTTCAATTTTTTTTTCCGATTTAAAAAAGTTACGATTTTTATATAACAAAAATATTGTAAATGGAAAATTCAATGTCCCGAAATAGTAAAACACGAAACTTCGAATATCAGAAACAATACTAGACATACCGAAATGGCACCGATAATTGATGCAGTTATATGATAAGATCCGAATGTCAGTGACTGGAAATCTCAGAGCTCCGAAATCATAGTGTTGTAAAGACTAAAGAAGGGGATTGTGTCAATTTTCTAAATATAAAATATTCAGAACTAAGATAATCTACAGCTGAAAATATAGTAATAAATATCGCAAATATTTAAGAATTTCGAAAACTAAAGATTCCGAAAGGCAAAATACGAACAGTGAACAAGGCCGAAAGGCAAAATACCAATCGTTTAAAAGTCCGAAAGCCAAAACACCGACAGTTCATTACTCCAAAACTTTGAAAGTCCTAAACTCAAAATTTCAAAAAACTCAATTTTACAGAAAACCAATAATTAAAAATATCTCTTTACTTTCATAGAAAGTTAAAAAAAAATAGACCTCATTTTAAGACACATAATTTTTATTTACGAAAATGAATACAATATGTCAATAATAAAAATGGATAATCCACATGTAGGCATTATTTAATTGATTGCTGTGTGTGATTTAATATCAGCTGAACTTATATGAGGAGCACAGTAGTACTGAACTCCCAACATGAGCTGAATTATACTTATGCTGTACTTTAATAATACACATTTATAACATCATATCTTTATGTTTTTCTTACATTCTTTTATTTTTATGTTTACTGTTACATATATAATTCATTTAACAGGTCATTTGTCATCGTCTCTTCTTTAAGCCGCACAATATGACACTTCAATTTTTTAGTCTTCATAAATATATTTACTGTTTTTCATATATTGCCGAAGTCCATTATATAAAATTTGTTGTCTGTAAAAAAATGCAGGGAACGAAAAAATAAGGCGTTAATCGCCTGTTGATAATAGGCCAAATGTCTTTATATGGATTCTATATGAAGTGTTATAAAAAATCTACAATTCTCTTCAACCCTTATGTATATTGAAAATTAATAAGACTTCAATCATCGGAAGTGGCGACTCATGGTTTAAAATATCTTAAAGTTTGAACGAGAGTATGAAAAGTTTGGTTTTATACGTATCGTACATTTTCGATGGAAATTAATTACAGATTTGCGTATCAGTGCTAATTTAAGACATCTCGACACATATGAGCCATTCTTTGTCAGTTCAGCCACTTTTTTTTCGACCCTCTCAGATCTATCCCATAATTGAACACATTTTAGTACCACTTGAAAGCAGTCTTTGTGAATTTTTTCAGATTTTTAAAACAATCTATTTGGGAAATGGGTGGGGGTCAAAATGGAGAAAGATGTAAATTTTGAATGGTTGTAATTTTGAATTTCGAAGTCAACGAAAGTTCAAATGGAGAAAGGCCAGTCTTACGAGAGGGTGTTAAGTATTATATAAAAATGAAGAATATCGAGATGTCAAATGAATTTTATGTGGAAAACATATTCAGGAACGGATAAAACAACAAGGGGAGTAATGTGGAATTGACGAGAGTTCGAACAGCTTATAACCCAATAATGCAAATTTTAAACTTGCGGATATTAAGAATATCTTTAATTCCGGATTCATTATAGTGAATGACCAATATCTGGAATGGTCAAAATAACGAAAGGTCGAAATGTGGAACAGTGAGAATAGTGAAAGACCGTCAAGTGGAATGGTCAAAATAACGAAAGCTTACGGAACGTTGAAAACATATATCTCTCACTCTGTGTACTACCGAGCGGAATTCATAGATGGCGTAAGCTAGTGCTCATCTGTAGGTTCCAGATATGCTAATACTTGGAGAGGATAATACATAGATAGAATAACAGTATATTTTATTCCACTAAATAAAGTTTATTAATAAATGAACAGTTCGTAGATTTAAATACTAGAGACTTTGGTGCATACATTTATGCATAGTAAGAACGTTATTAACATGTTTTCTCTCCGTGGTACAGTGATAGACTGGAAAACGGAAGTTACGTAAAACGGCAGAACGCCGCTACCATGGTAGGGATAGGCGGGTAATATAACTTTAGTAATAAATTCAGCCGTCTGGCGTTACAGTCGCAACAAATAAAAATATAAATTAAATTGACCCGATAGATGCGCACCAAGCGGCAAATGCGGGCAACCATGTTGGATCGCTACAGCTACTCCCCTCCAATGACCTTGCCGACGCAGTCTGAAGGGAATGATACAGTCTTTTTCTTCTTAACGTATGTTTTCTTAGGTGGGTCCATCGTTGATCCCAACCTATGAGGAGGAACTTCTTCTTCATTATCTAAATTTTCAGTCCCAACATGAGATTCGTCGAGTTTTGTAATATATGCAGGTTTCAGACGATCCACCGAGACAGTTTTTTCAGTGCCGTTTACGTCAATAATAAATCTTCGATCGTCTAAGCGCTTCTTAACTTGATGAGGACCAGAGTACGGAGGTTCGAGAGGTGGTTTAACTGCGTCATTGCGGAGATATACGTGAGAACATGTATACAAGTCCTTCAAAATGAAGATGCGTGCCTTGTTGTGGTGAGCCGTAGGAGTAGGCTTTATCGCACGCATATGTTCTGGAAATTTGTCCAAAAAGATCTGTGGATCAGCAGAAAAATCTTGAGTAATAAAGAACTCAACCGGAACACGAATAGTGGTTCCATATAACATTTCTGCACATGACGCTCCTATATCCTCCTTGAATGCAGTTCGAAGACCCAATAGTACGGATGGTAGAAGTTCGGTCCAACGCACCTGTCTGTTACACATAAGAGCTGTTTTTAAAGTGCGGTGCCATCGCTCAAGAATACCATTAGACGCTGGGTGGTATGGAGTTGTCCGAATTCTGCTCGCTCCTATAAGCTTAGACAGAGATTTGAACAATGCAGATTCAAATTGAGTACCCTGGTCGGTGGTGATGGTCAATGGGGTTCCGAATCGTGAAATCCACTGAGAATAAAATGCAGTGGCTGTGATGTTTGTGATTGGTACAGCCTCTGGCCAACGAGAAAAACGATCTATAATGGTTAAACAATAGCGAAATCCGTCAATATTTGGTAGCTCTATAAGGTCCAAATGTACATGGTTGAATCGTCCGTCAGGAACCTTGATGTGGAGAGGTTCGAATTTGTTGTATCGCGAAATCTTCGAGCGTTGACAGGATGAGCATGTTCGAGCCCATTCCAATACATCCTTCTTCATGCCTGGCCAGACATATTTCTGTTTTAAGATTTTGCATGTACTTTTTCCACCCGGATGTGATAATGCATGGATGGAGTCAAAAGCAGCACGTCGTAACGAAGAGGGTATGTATGGGCGAACAACACCGTCGAGGATGTCACAGAAGATCCGGATTCCAGGTTCAACGGCGAGGTTTTGTAAATCCAACGATGTAGAATTGTCATTTAAAAGTTCTGTTAACTCTGAGTCCTCCTTCTGTGCTTCGGCAATAACTGCAGCCGAGAGAATCTTTGGCATCTCAATCGCTGTGATTTCCTTTAGTCGTGAAAATGCGTCTGCAACCAGATTTTCCTGTCCCTTTACATAAACAATTTCAGTAGAAAATTGCGATATAAAGTCAATTTGACGCAATTGTCTTTCCGAAGCTTTCTCAGGATTTTTATGCAATGCGTGCACTAAAGGTCGATGATCGGTCCTCGTGACAAAAATTCTTCGATCCAAAATGTGTTGAAAAAATTTGATTGCAGCGAAGATAGCTAGCAACTCCCGATCATACGTCGAATACCTTTGTTCAGTGTTGGAAAGCTTCCGAGAAAAGAAACCAAGCGGGACCCAATTTTCGCTTTCTTGTTGTTCAAGTGACGCTCCGATCGCTACGTCTGATGCGTCTGTTGTTAACCGAAGTTGTGAGTGCGGAGAAAGATATACTAATAAAGACGCTTCAGCTATACTCTTTTTGCTCAATTGAAACGCTGCCTCACTTTCAGTAGTCCAAGGAACTGGTCTTCGGTCATTCTTTTTCGAATCCTTTAGAAATTCGTTTAGTGGCACTTGAATATCTGCTATTTTTGGTATTGCTCGACGATAAAAATTAATGATTCCAAGAAATCGTCGTAGCTCAACAATAGTTTGCGGCTTCTCGTACTCCAAAATGGCTTTAACCCGTGATTCAGGTGCTCTATAACCTTCAGCATTAATCGTATAGCCGAGAAAAGTCAACTCAGGTTGTCCTAAAACACATTTTTTCAGGTTAATCACCAAGTTGTTTTCATGAAGTCTTTGAAATACCGACTTTAAGTGCTTCTTGTGTTGTTCAGAAGAATCTGAGGCTACGAGGATATCATCAATATAGACGATAACAAAATCCATGTCCCGGAATATCGAATCCATATACCTTTGGAAATTTTCTGATGCATTCCTTAAACCGAATGGCATGCCAATGAATTCGTATTGTCCTAGTGGAGTCGTAATTGCTGTTTTTTGTATATCTTCCAGGGCCATAGGAATCTGATGATAAGCTTTTGTTAAGTCGAGAGCAGAAAAGATGTTTTTACCTCTTAATCGTTGGAAAATGTCGTGAGAATGTCCCGTGGGATAACGATCCGGTATAGTTTGAGCATTCAGAGCTCTAAAATCTCCGCAGAGTCGCCATCCTCCTGAAGCTTTTACTTGCATATGAACTGGACTTGCCCATGGACTCTTCGAAGGTCGTATAATGTTATTGTCCAGTAGAAAGGCAATTTCCTCCCTTAATGCGTTTAATTTTTCACCTACCAGTCTTCTCGGGCGTTGAAATGCAGGCGGTCCTGTAGTTTGAATATGATGTTCTACGGAGCTTGTTGCGTTTGTCTTTGGGTGTGTAATCGGCTTGCAGATCGCTGCAAAATTCTCAAGTAGTCTTGAATAATCACAAGTAGTGCTTATTGTTGAAATAGAATATAATTCCGCTTGAAAAACGGTTCCTTTGGATGTAAATTCAGTAATGGAATCAATTAAACGTTGATTTTTTAGATCGATTAATAAATCGAAATGTGCGATGAAATCTGCTCCAAGTAAAGCGGTTTTAACATCTGCGATGATGAACGGCCATCTGAATACTCGTCGAAGCCCGAGGTCCACAGTGATAACCTTGCTGCCGTAGGTGTGGATTATTGTAGAATTTGCCGCAATCAAAGTTAGTGTGTCTGGTTTCAAAAAATCGTTTATGAATTTCCTGGGAATAACAGTGACTACTGATCCAGAATCAACTAAAAAACGTATGTTGAGTTTCTGGTCAAAAATATGCAGACGGTTTTCTCCTTCGTTAATTTGGTTAATATTGCTATCTCCTACCGTCTGATTCAGAAACAGCAACTTTAGTTTTCCGCATTGGCTTTATAGTTGCAAGGTAGCTCACATCGGTTGGCTGCGTTGCCGAAACGCTTATGATAGTAGCAAATTCCGCTGTCGTCTTTCGTGACGTCGACTTTCTTCGAACGCGATCGAGATCTATTACGCGAATCACGCTTATTTTTTTTCTTGTATTCTGAGAACTCAAGTTGAAGTTCCGTAAGAACCGTTAATGTCCGCTTAATGTTCTCTTCCATAGAGTTTAATCGAGAATTTAATTCGTTACTGTCATTAATTGGGCGAGACTGTTTGTTAAAAGAACTCACCGCCATTATATTTGACGTTCCACAAGATTCGATTAAACGATCGGCCATTTTTGCTAAATTTTGCAAAGTCATTTCTGTCGAGCTGATTAAAAATGCGCGAATAGTTGTCGGCATACACTGAATAAACCGAGAACGGAGAAACTCTTCCGATATCATTTCTCCACCGAGCTCCTGCATTTCCCGAAGAAGATGCGATGGTTTACGATTTTCTAGTTGCAGTTCATTCAAAAACTTCTGTATCTGTCTTTCTCGCGAGTCCGTTAGACGAGATATCAACTGTTGTTTCACTGTTTCGTACTTTTCGCGTTCAGGAGGACGCCGCACAATATCTGACACGTGCTTGATTGTTTCACTATTTAATGATTCGATAACGTAGTTATATTTTCGGGTATCATTACGAACACGTTTGTTATCGAATATGGATTCTATTTGCAGAAACCATAAATCTGGCATTTCACTCCAGAATTTTGGAAGTATAATGTTTGATACCTGTTCAACGCGTATATCGTTTACTCGATCATCACGCCGCAAAACATGGCGGGTTTCTTCCGCATCAGATTGACCTGGTTGAATTTCCTCTTCGTCCTGTAGATTGCCGTCGGGAACTTGTTGGCGAGATGAAATTGGAGTGTGATGGAGAGCCATAGTATACAGCGTCGATCCACAAAGTTCGTTCGCAATATATCACTATCACTTTTTTCTAGGTACCGAGCACATGGAACACGTGGCGTGGATTTTTGCACTGTCCGAATAATCTACACGCATCACGTCGGGGTCACCAATTTTGTAGGTTCCAGATATGCTAATACTTGGAGAGGATAATACATAGATAGAATAACACTATATTTTATTCCACTAAATAAAGTTTATTAATAAATGAACAGTTCGTAGATTTAAATACTAGAGACTTTGGTGCATACATTTATGCATAGTAAGAACGTTATTAACATGTTTTCTCTCCGTGGTACAGTGATAGACTGGAAAACGGAAGTTACGTAAAACGGCAGAACGCCGCTACCATGGTAGGGATAGGCGGGTAATATAACTTTAGTAATAAATTCAGCCGTCTGGCGTTACAGTCGCAACAAATAAAAATATAAATTAAATTGACCCGATAGATGCGCACCAAGCGGCAAATGCGGGCAACCATGTTGGATCGCTACACATCGAGGGCGAAATACCACGTAGAGTGTGCTGCCACTAGTAACGACTGAACGATAGATCTTATTTAAGGGGAGGGAGTCAGGTCAAAATAATTAAATTTGTAAATCCAATATCATCCAAATTCTCTTGCATATAAAAATTATCAATGAACTATATTGTTGGTACTCGATGAAAGGATTTTTTACTGCCATCTGACTTGCGTATGCCTTTCCATATTATCTTAAGCAAAGGTCTTAGGTTTTCCACTCTGCGCGTGATTCAGACCAAACTGCTAGGCAGATTGGGCTAGTTGATGTCTCATTTTCTTCTTCATAAAAATATACACCGGCTAAATGGAGCAAAATATTTTTTTTAATTCTGAAAGCAAAATTAATAACTGATTTAGAAAATAGCATAAAATTTATTTATTAATAATTATGTCACTTGAAAAATATTACCTTTTATTAACTTTTGCTCCATTTAGCCGGTGTATCTTTTCATGAAGAAGAAAATTAGACGTCAACCAGCCCAATCTGCCTAGCAGTTTGGTCTGAATCACGCGCAGAATAGGTTCAAAACCAAGTTTCGGCAAATGGCATCTAAAGCTTACCACTCAAATAAAAATGTTTATGCTGTTTTCACCTTTGGGGCACCTTAGTACCTTTAATGAACAAAATAAAAATATTATTTGCAAGTCAGATTACAGAATATTATTAATAATGTTATTAATAAATGTTTTTTTTTTTTACAAATAAATAAGTAAATGAATGCATAATTTGAAAAAAACCTGTAAATAATATGGGGATGATCACTTTTATTGACAACATCACTGAAAATTTATCCAATGTTGACACATTCACAAATTTTTTATTATTCATATAACTTCGATGGAGTAAGTCTGACAGAAAAAATACATATACAAAAAAAATTTTGTTTTTCAGTCAAGTTTGTAATACAATAGGTCTCATATTTTTATTCGTGTTGCAAAAGTGATATTCAGCAAAAAAAAATGTTAAACAATTTTTTTCATTCATTCGGAAACCTTCGACATTACTTTCAATTTTTTATAAGCTGTAGGGACATGTATAGAACCTACAAAAAATTGGTATAGTGGGCGTCGACTACTTGAAGGATTAAAAAACGAAAGAAAATTAATTAAATTTATTTAATTGTTTTTTTATTTTTATATATATATTTTTTTCACTTATTTTTTTGCTATTCCTTCAAATAATCGATCCACTGAGCTACTTGACGCGTAACGACGACACGGCCTTCAGGGTTTACATACAGCTTTTCGTGCGTATAGCCATTTATTGGATCGAAAATTTTGGAAAATATTTTTTTTCTCCTTCAAATAGTCGATGCCCACTATGTCAATTTTTTATGTTTTTGACATATCCCTGTAGCTGGTATAAAATTGTCAGTGATATCGAAGGTGTCCGAATGAGTAAAAAAAATTGTTTAACATTTTTTTCGCTGTACATAGCTTTTGCAATACGAATAAAAATATGAGACATACTGCAATACAAAGTTAAGTGAAAAACAACATTTTTTTGTATGTGTGATTTTTTGTCAGATTTACTCCATTAAGGAGGGTGGATACCCAACGCAAAATGATAAACATGCGCTCAAATTTGTGGAGGATATTCGTAGATAAAAATTACATCTCTATGCCAAATTTTATGTTAATCGTCTAGATGGTTATCGAGAAACTAATTATTGAAATTACACTCTTATACATGGACAACATAGCGGAAACTATACACACTTCCAACGCTATGATCGAAAGTATAATCAAAATGATAAACAATTGTTGATAACAGAACCAAAGCATTCCTTGTTGTTTCGAAAAGAACTTTCACGAAGATCGAAATGATTCGTCTGCTTGGTTGCCGAGAAAATGTAAAAACAAAACTGCCAGAATAGTACAACAATGTACGCCAGTAAACGCTCGTCACGGACCTCTCTATCGCACACTACCTCCCCGGTAACCCGCGCACCAGCCGACCTTACCCCTCCAGAAAGACGGTATCCATCCTCCTTAAAGTTATATGAATAACAAAAAAAATATACATTTCCTAAATGGATGAATTAAAAAATCTGAAAAAATTCACAGAGTGCTTGTAAGTGGTACTAAAATGTGGCAGATTATGGGATAGATCTGAGAGGGTCGAAAAAAAAGTAGCTGAACTGACAGAGAATGCCTCATATGACGGATTGCATGTAATATCAATAATTAAAGTCACGGATATATAGAGTAAATTTTGGGAATAATGAAATGGACGATGTTGCAAGGAAAAGAAGGGGATCTCGAGATAAGGTAATCCGTGTACGATTTTCCATAAGTGCAACGTAGATTTTTTTTGCATCCATATTTTCATCGATTCAGTTCAAGATACAGGAAAAAGCAAATATTTATTCTTCTGAAATCGAGAATCGCAGGGGGCAGATAAGAATCGGGCCGTTACGCAGAGCGCCATGTAAAAGGGCAAGAGATGGAAGCGTGAGGGGGGCCGAGCAGCGATGAGAATTGTCGCACCGCTTGCTTGGAGCACTGAAGGAAAACAAAAGTTCAGAGAATTCACAAGAACTTATAAACCCACAATATTACTAAATCCTGTTTGCTTTTATTTTATCTTCGTGTTTAATTATACACTCGAATAACTTGTGTAAATTTTGTCCGACACTGGGGACATTTCAATCTGTATCTTCATCGTCAAATGGTTGTCTCTCGTTCTGTGTGTAGGCATTGTGGAACACCTTGGCACACGCCTCACAGGCCCAGTTATGCCCACACGGGCAAAAAATGTATGCGGTCTTTTTGTCAAGGCAAACTTTACACGTCCCTGCAAAAAAAAGAACAACCTTTTAGTGTATTGCACTATCAAATAAATACCATTTAAAATGTATACAATATGACATAGTCAAGGCCCGATGCGGTGACACCGTCCCAACGTCCGGATATTTTAAATAACGGCCGGCCTCTAGTTGCATTTTTTTTCTTTGAATCAATATTGCATTTATTCCTGTTCCTCAAGGCTTAAACTCAAGGTGTTGTCCATACGATAAACTGTGCAAAAGATAAGCGCTGGAAAATTATCCTTAGAGTTCGTGCAATCGACATCTAGTTATAGTGATATATATCCGGGAAACGACATTTCGAAAAAATGTTGCCAGCCTATTTTATATGACACAGTACTACATATTCAGATTATGCAGATTATATTATATTGTGTAAATCAAGAATTATATTTGCCGTTAATTTCGTCTCATATTTTACTTAGTTCAAGAGAGATATATGCAATAGAAGTGCAAGTTATAATCTGATCGTCAATCGCAGTTATCTATATAGCATCGCACCCATCCACGCTCCGAGGACCGTGGGCAAAAGCACACAATTCTACTCCACTAGAATCATAGTAGATGCATACTTTCGGCTGCATTGCTGCATGGATACGATACACTAAAACTCTATTAACAAATCTAAAGTCGAAACCTGTTCCCCAATCGTCGATCGCAATTTGAATAACATCGCACCCATCCACTCTCCGAGGACCGTAGGCAAAAGCACACAATTCTGCTCCACGAGAAGCATAGTAGATGCATACTCTCGGCTGCATTGCTGCATGGATACGATACATTAAAACTCTATTAACAAATCTAAAGTCGAAACCTGTTCTCCGATCGTCGATCGCAGTTTGAATAACATCGCACCCATCCACGCTCCGAGGACCGTGGGCAAAAGCACACAATTCTACTCCACTAGAAGCATAGTAGATGCATACTCTCGGCTGCATTGCTGCATGGATACGATACATTAAAACTCTATTAACAAATCTAAAGTCGAATCTATTCTCTGATCGTCAATCGCAGTTATCTAGATAGCATCGCACCCATCCACGCTTCGATAAACGTGGGCAAAAGCACACAATTCTACTTCACTAGAAGCAAAGTAGATAGATACTTTCGGCTGCATTGCTGCATGGATACGATGCATTAAAAGTCTAACAAGAAATTGAAAGTCTAGGCTATATTCCTACTTTTAGGTCACGGAAAAACTTAAACATAATAAAATCAATATAAATGGTATGTAATTAATCATATACACTAGTAACATTGTTTAAAATGCAAAATTTATTTATCATATTCCGCATTTTATATCTTAGTCGCATAATTAAAATTACGTTTCAAAAAGTAAAATGAAACATTTTAGAGAAACAGTTTAATTCTAACTTTAGTGAAAACGCGCTTTAATTACTACCTTACCCACACAGAAAAAAAAAATATCATAATTTTACAAAGGTTTCTGCAATTGAATAACATGGGATAGTTCGCGCCATATCTCCCTTATGCGTAGTGATGTAATATCTCGTAATATCTCGCGCATGCGCAAATCGGCCGGATTTTACTTCCGCACTAGTGCTTTAACATTATTATACTTCTCGCTTTCTCATTATACGCAATTATAGCATGGAACGTTCTGGCGCCCTGCACGCGCTGTCCCAGTTGTAGCGTAGTATATATAGCGTGTAATGTAGTTTAGTCAGACTCTGCTTACCTGCGTACGACGCGAATATGTATGCATATGCGTATGCATAACGACACGAAATCTTTGCCAAACGAGCGAGAATAACGCTAATGCGGGAAACTGGACTCGAAACGCCACGCGGACGGAGAAAAATGTTGTCGACAATTTGTTGCCGGAGAATCAGGACGTGTGTACAATCAGTGTTACGATTAGCTTCTCAATTACAAAAATAACCAAAGATAACTTTAGTATCCGAGAAAACGATGCTAGTTCATTTTGACTAAAAGTAAAATAAATTCAAGTCTTTGTCGCTTTGTGCGATATATTTTATGATTAAATCTGTTATTATTATTAGATTATCTATCCATTTTTTTTTCGTGTTTTGGGAGTTTCGTAGGTAATTCTATCAGTACAAATATATATTTTTCCTATGTAGTTAAAGCATTAAAAAATTATATTGTCTTCCCGCGATGGGCTGCGTCCCCCGAACCCTCCACCGGGGTTCGCCTCTGAACCCGGCACGCGCGGTACCCGCCCCCCCCCCCCCCCCGCTGCCTTTCGAGTGCACTTCTCATGCATTTCTTACAAAAAAAATAGTATGTGAAACTCGTGCGATAGCGACCACCATACTCAGGCTACGTAGTTCACCGCACTCGCCGCACTCGTACCGCAGATAGCACTCGCCTTTGTCTCATTCGGCTATGGTACTCGTGTGCGGTTCGTGCGATCAACTTGAGAGCCATCGTATATGGCCGCTTTATCGCACTTGTGTCACAAAGTACTATTATCATACTTTAGTTAGTTAATAATTATTTCGAAAACATTTCTGGAAATTTACCATACTATCTTATACTGCCCAATAATGGTACTGCGATTTACTTTTTATTCAGCCACGCTCTACGGGTTATGGCGCTGCATGGGCTATCGCGGTGCTAAGGCCCGTGCAGCACGTAGAGTCCTATCCAGAATCTACTGCTGTCCGTCCATTACCTCCGTTTGCTAGCTTCAGCGTCATATTTTATGCCAAAGATCCTTTCTCCGCCTACGCCCGTAGAACCCTTCCTTTTACAAATGCCATTAATATTTCCGATAAAGATATTTTTTGATTGTCGTAATTTCTCGCAAAATCCTTTCTTTTCTGACGAATTAATCGATGAAAATTATATTCGACTTTGAAACACCGCTTTTCTCCTCTTTCTTGTTTTGTCCCTTTTTTAAATCGTTATCTTTATTTCTCCGATGATGATGGTCAGACGACAACATATAACTTTCTTCGACTTTCAACATGAAGTTTAACTTTCTAACATTGCCTGCTAATCGCACAATGTCATTCTCAAATTTCATGGCAGAGGTTTTTTCTACACCTATCACGGTTGTAAACTTTCTGTTCTCTTTTATTAATTCCGTTAATACCTTCGACAAACAGTTATTTTTAATATCGCCGTTACTTATTTTCCCGTGATTACCATATTCAGCATTTCCCCGCATGCTTATGTCCCCTGTGATATGTAATTTATTGCCCTCAGAACCTGGTTTCTTGAACTTGTCTATCGATCTTTTTAAAAATGATAACATTTCACTTAAACATCTGACATCGCCTGCTAGCAATACGCGATGTCAAACTCCATTGCAAGGATTTTTTCTACTCCTGTCACAGTCCCCCTCCGATTTTTCTTTTATCAATTCTATTTAAGGCACAAGACTTATAAAGACCGATAGGGAGACCAAAAGGAATAAGAGACCAATAGTTCTCTTGTTCCTTTAGTGCTCGACTTAAAAACGCTCGCCTCATCCAAGTTCAATCTGCTATCCACGACAAACCTAACTGGTAGGCTGACTTAATACGTAACACTATTTCCATTTATTTAATTGTATACTTTCTTTACCCTCTACCCTCTCTATTAACTAATTAATTACGGAGTTTTCGTTGTCTTCAGATATCCTTATCCGTCATATCTACCTTGCACCAGCTTTTCATGAACATGAGTTCCTACTCCTTGTAAAAATATTATCCCCGACCTGTTGGACCTACGTCCTATCAGTATTTTCCAATTCTTAAAGTTAAATGTTCGATCACAATTATGATGTCCTATTAGAATGTTTTATTTTTTGCACTATGTGGGTAATATACTAATTTCAGATGCGACTAGATTCTTTGTACAAACAGTTATAATTACATAAAATAATGCGGAATGATTTGATAAATTAATTTTGCATCTGTAATTGTACAATGTTACCTTGATTTGTTTTGCGTCGACGTTTATGACCATGTGGTCGTAGTTGGGGATTGATACCGTCAGCCTTCAATATCTGCCTTCTCCTTTTTTTTCGGCGATTCTTGTTTCTGTTTTGGGATACTGTAAATAATGGATGCGTTATTGGAAGCGCTCAGTAATCTATTATATATAACGTATAATATATACAGCATTTCACATTTTGGTCCCAGTTCTTGCTCCGGCTCCGGTGCAATATCTGTAATACAATTTTAATATTACAATCATGTGAGAATATAACCGTTACATTTCTAATTTAAAAAAGGCTGCACAGTCAAACTTTCCATATAACTACCTTATCATTTTCCGTCTTGCGCAAAGCGTTTACAATGCGGAAGTAGCTCAATCGATTTTCAATATTTTTCATTAAATTTTAACTATATATTTATTAAATTACCTAGTCTATTAAAAGTAATAGAGGAATCTTTTTAATCTTACGAAGATATACGAAATAAGTAAAACGAATTCTTTAAACTTTTCTATCACAAGAAATAAAAACAGGGTTCAATTAGGAAATTTCCCCAATAAGAAATTGGCAATGTGTTACAAAGTACAATTTTATTTAAAACAAGGTTGCGAAGTCAAACTTTGTACATAGCTTTCTTATTATTTTCCATATAGCACAAAGCTTCATCTATGTGAAACTAGCTATGTGCAAAATGGAAAACAATGACGAAGCTATGTGCAAAGTTCGACTTTGCAGCCTTGTTTTAAATAAAATTGTACTTTTTAACACATTGCCAATTTCTTATTGGGAAAATTTCCTAATTGAACCCTGTTTTTATTTCTTATGATAAAAAAGTTAAAACAATTTGATTTATTTATTTCGTATATCTTCGGATGATTAAAAAGATTCGTCAATTGGTCTCACTAGACTGTAGGTAAATAGGTAGTTAAAATTTAATGAAAAATATTGAAAATTGATTGAGCTGCTGGCTCTGGAGTTATGCGTAGCAGTACGCGAATTAATATTGAGATGTACATCTTAAATTTTTTTAAATGCATATTTTCCTGACCGCTGTCCGTGTCTGCAGTTAAATCTACTGTCCCGTTGACGAAACCTTGTCTGCCATGAAAAGCTTGCCTTGCCTGTATGCCCTGAGCGCTATGAAGATCATCTGAAGTGAGTAAAGTTGTTACGAAAAGTGATTTTAAATTCATTGTTTCGTATTATTCATGAAACTAAACAAACATGAACTTATACAAATTATGAAAAATGATCTACGTCAAATCAATAAGAGCTGAAGTTTAATTGATTATGTATTATAAATTTACCGTCTTCAAGTATCACAATTGGGATTGCCTCCCTTGCCTCGCCTCGCTCTTCCGCTTCGCGGCGCTCTTGGATTTCGCGCTGCCCCTCCGCCTCATGGCCCTCTCGATGAGGTTTGCGTTGTTCCTCCCGCTGCTGTTGCGCTACCTCGCGACGCTCGCGTACTCTCCGTTGCTCGTCCGCTTCTCGGGGCCTCTGAGCTCTGTGATGAGCTGAGGTATAGAGCGTCATCATTATATCGGATTTTATCATAAGCTACATTACCTGGAGTCTCCCGGTATAGTAGAACGCTGTTATTAAGGACTCGCGCAGCGCGAATCACTCTTTTAAATTAACGCAGCATGCCTCAGCTACAACTTTCTCCTCAACTCACATAATTTAACGTACAGTTTCCTGTAAAACATTGTATTTATGTTTGAGCACGTT
The DNA here is from genome assembly GCA_963970395.1 of Ephialtes manifestator. Classification (NCBI taxonomy): domain Eukaryota; kingdom Metazoa; phylum Arthropoda; class Insecta; order Hymenoptera; family Ichneumonidae; genus Ephialtes; species Ephialtes manifestator. The sequence continues at coordinate 9,620,022 of OZ019970.1, forward strand.
CTTCATAAATCACCCGAAAATGAAACCTCGTTCCCAGGGTTTTCTAACAATAAAACTCCAGAGTGCACACGCCTGAACAGCGTCTCCGCGCGAGCCTGGTTAACGTCGTCGAGCGGGCCTGCTTTTTGTCGACCACACGTGCTGACCAGAGACAGACCCTTTCGCCTACTTGGGTCCTATGCTGAGACTTTTCCGCGGAACTTTCCATCCTCTTCCCCACTTTTCTTATTTTCCTCCTTTTAGCAACGAAGGACTTTGGAAGCGCACACGCTGATTTTTGAGAGTTAGTTCGAGAGCAACCAGCAACGAATAAAGATCGGTTTATTCGAGTAACGGGCAGTCCGCTATTCTTGCTGTTCGCGCATTTTTCAAATTCCTACGTTCGTGCAATAGCAGCAGTTATAAGTTTTTGTACAAGTTATCTTCGTAAAATAATTACGTTAAGTTTTATATCGCATTTTTAATAAACAGTAAATCAGTGCAAGTAAATTCGAAGACTGCGTTGGTCATTTAAAAGTTCCCGGTCCCATTGCTCTATTTCTATAGTTAAGGCAGTAGTCTGCTTTACAGGCTTCAAAAAATCGATTTTTCGTTTTTGTCTTAAATCTATTCCAAAACTATCCAAGAATATGTGTTCAAAATTTTAGAGGCCAATTCGACATATTTTCGAAGCTAGATCAGTTTTAGTGGCCGAGCGTCGAGCAGGTGCGAATGCTCGGGCAGACCCGAGTGCGCGCGCTTCGCCCCTTCATGTATTCTATTGTTTGACTATACTCGTATATACCTGAAAAGATCGAACCGTCCTTTGAAATATTATTTGGAGTTTCTAGAAGGTCTGTGTTGAGTAGTTGTTGGGATAACGGTATACAATATAACGGTAAACTATAGCTCTCGGCATCGGCTTCTACACTGCTATTTGTAGCGTCAGCTTTCAGTTTCATTTTTGATTTTGCCGAGCGCACATCGAAATGTCAAGCTACCCGAAAGGTGATCGATGTACAAGACGGCGTGCTGCGGAACCACGAAAGCGAAAATTTCACGGCAATCGTTTTACCAGAGTATCATCGGACAAAAAGTTGAAGACAGCAAGCAGCGATGGTGTCATTATTCATTCATCGCACTGCTACCGCATTATTGAATTCATATCGGTGTTTCTCGCCCTTTCGGAAATCGCAATTTGCAGATCATGCAACCAAAAATTAACGTTTGCAGAAAGCGGTCATCGAGGCCTAGGATTTAAAATTGTTGTCAAGTGTATGTGTGGTCAACGCACAATCCAGTCAGGACCATTGATAAATACCGGTTACGAAATCAACAGACGGATTGTTTTTGTTATGAGGCTCCTTGGTATCGGACGAGAAGGGATAAACGTATTCTGCGGCCTTATGGATATGTCTGCAGGTTTTGCAAAATCTACTTATCAACAAATCGTTGAGCATTTGTACGCAGCGTCGAAGACACTGTTCGAGAGTACCTGCGAAAAAGCCGTCAAGGAAGAGAAAGAAAAAAACGTTGAACATGGAAGACCTGCGAATCATTTGAAGGTTTCGGGCGATGGGTCATGGAAAAAGCGCGGTTATACTTCTTTGTACGGTGTAACAACGCTCATCGGATACTACAGTGGCAAAGTAATCGATCTCATTGTAAAAAGTGGTTATTGTCATTCGTGTGCCATAAATAAAAATAGTTTGGACGAAGATGCATTTGAGGAGTGGTATGAGAATCATGAAGACTCATGCTCCTCAAATCATACAGGTTCGGCAGGGAAGATGGAGGTAGATTCCATAACAGAGATGTTTTCGAGATCCGTCGAGAAATTCGGAGTTATGTACAGTAATTATATCGGCGATGGCGACTCCAAAACTTTTACTGGAATCTTAAATAGCAATCCTTACGGAGACGAGTGCACAGTGACGAAAAATGAGTGTGTTGGACACGTGCAAAAGCGTATGGGTACTCGTTTACGGAATAAAAGAAAAACCGAGAAACTTGGAGGAAAGAAGGGGCTAACGGAGAGTCTCATTAAGAAATTGACGATTTACTACGGTCTGTCAATTCGTCGAAATGTGAACTCAGTTGAAGGTATGAAGAGAGCTATTATGGCAACATTAGACCATTATTGTTCCACCGATAAAAATCCTCGGCATGAAAATTGTCCAGAAGGCGCGGAGAGTTGGTGCGAATGGCGCAAGGCTCAAGCGGCGAATGATCTGGCATCTTTCAAACACCCGGCAAGATTAATTAATGACAATGTAGAGAAGCACATTCGTCCAATTTACGAAGATCTTTCAAATGACGATTTATTGACGCGGTGCTTAGGCGGACACACTCAAAATTCGAACGAATCGTTCAATTCGATTGTGTGGCGCCTAAATCCGAAACACGTAAATTCCGGCTATAAAATCGTCGAAATAGCAGCAAATATGGCTACAGGCATTTTCAACGAGGTTTATTCAGCTGTGCTTTCTACCATGCAGCTCCTCAATATTGTCATCGGGCAGCAGTGCAAAAATTTTGCTGACACCGTCGATGCTGAGCGCATAACGCGGGAGAACCGGCGCGCATCATTTTCCAGCAAGGAGGCTCGTACAGCTCGAAGATCGGAAAGCCTCCGCCAAAACGAGTTTTTTGAAGAAGAGGAAGGATTATTGTATGGCCCGGGGATAGCTGATTAACATCTAATTAGTGTAAGTATCCAAAAACTTATATTTTTTTGGACCGAAAACTTTAAAGCCTGTTTTCTCGAGTTTTCATTTTCACAAGTTTTAGAAAACGGTGCCGGCGATAGTAAAAACAATATATGTCCGATCGAAAAAAATCAAAGTGATCTAGCTTCAGTATTAAATTATCTTCTATTTGAACTAAAAAAGTTGGACAAAAGTACGATTTAAATTACTTGTTTCGCAACTTAAAGTGAATTTTTTTTTCAAAAAAGTGAATTTTTTTTCAAACTTCGAAAAAATTTGGAATTTCATAATTTCTTCGGTATTTTTTTAGTTCATATAGAAAAGAAACTTATAAAAATTAAAAAAAAAATTTGGTTCGACTGTTTCAGATGCATCGCACGACCTCCATCACCGGCACCGATTTACAAGTCCAGACTCCAGGCGCCCCAGAAAAATCGTTACAACTTTGGAAAATTTCAATAATTTTTAATAATAAAAATTGTTTTTTAAAGCTTGAATATAATACTCTATCGTCTCAAAATTTCGTGTACCGCAATCATTTCCTTCCCTTTCAAAAAAATTGCTGAAAAAACGCTTTTTTTCGGCTTCTAAAGCAGACTACTGCCTTAATGCTCAAATGCCAGCCCAGCTTGTTGAGGCAAATGCCGAAGTTTCGGGTGATAATTCGTCAAATTTGCAAACAAATATGGTGCCTTGGTACTCGCTCCCACCACCTCCTTTACCTCCTATGTTTGGCGCCGAAGTAACACCGAATAATTTAAACTAGTAATGGGTGCTTTGAGCTCCGGTCCACAGGCTCAACCGCATCCATTTGACGTGTTTGAAGATTTAATAGAGGGAATCCGTAATGAGCCCAGTAAAGATTTTGAGAACATCCGTTTCAGAAGATAATTGCAAATTATGTTTCATGTTTATGGTGTTCCTATCGCTTCGTTAGTAGATTCGGGAAGTCAGATCACTTGCATATCTGAGCTTTATTATGATTATTTGAATAAGCATTTTAAAGTTGTTGAGCTTCCTGTAAGAAACATTATTATTACCACCGCTATCGGAAAAAAACCTACGAAAGTTAAAAAGCAAATACTTCTCGAGACCTTTTGTGGATCTAATAAAATAGAGGCGTCATTCCTGGTAATTCCCTACTTATCCCAAAACATTATCGTGGGAAACGATTGGCTTGATGACCAGCGAGCGGTTCTGGATTATCATTCGCGTTCCGTTACTTTACATGGTATAAAATTGCCTGATGAATTGTTTCGTTTTGGCGCTGCCTGCGCAGAGAAAGTGATCACCTCTCATGAGGACAATATTACTTACATTCAAGTAATCTCTATTGACTGGGGAACCAAACCAGAAACCCCTATGGTAAGCGAAGAGCCAACTTCGTTGGTGCCGTCGGATATCAATGATCAAGAACCGTTCCTTGCTCCAGAGGCAATCGATTCCGTAAAGGAGATCATCTCTGATTTAACCGAAGCACCCATATCATTGTCCTCAGAGTTGTCCGAAGATCCCGTGTTCGAATTACTGACCGTTGTCGGTGGTTTGCGTTGTCTGTATCCTGATACGATGGATATTGGTAATGTAAAGCTCCATGGGATTTGTACGGCGATAGAGGTGGATGATGTGATTCCGAGTGATGTAGAACCGATCGACGGTCTGTCATATCTAGAACCTACCTGTGAGGTTATTTCGATTAACGATATCGAAGGCCTCATACATGAGGATGATATTGATACCTATCAGTCGTGTCGATTGTACACTGAAGGGGAAGATCACAACTTTTATGACGACGTTAATCTCCTTGTTGATGGTATCCCGGATTTGTCTATTGATCGCAAGGCCTCTTTGAATGAATTTCTGCGTAAATTTAAACGGTTATTTTCATCTAAGCCAATGGCTGCGGGTTCTTATAGGCACAAGATACAGCTTACCACTCCTAAGACCGTTGTGCGGCGCAGTTATCCTGTGCCAATGGTATTAAGAAAAGCCGTTGAAGCCGAATTAGACGAGATGTTAAAAAATGGTATAATTGAAAGATCTGATAGCCCTTATTGTAACCCATTACGTATCGTTCAAAAGAAGGATGGGAGGTTACGAATTTGTTTAGATGCGCGATTTATAAACCAAATAATAGATTCCGATAATGAATCTCCACCGCTGATTAGTGAGCTTGTCCAACGTTATCATGGCATAGAATTTATGTCGACCTCAGATCTGGCAAATGGTTACTGGCAAATCGCACTTGATGAATCATCTCGCCCGTATACGGCTTTTTTGTATGGGTCGACGTTGTATCAGTTTTGCCGGATACCATTTGGGCTAAAAACTGCGGGTAGCGCAGTGAGCCAAGTTTTTGAACGCCATTTCGATAATTTTCTGACTGTTTATATTGACGATTTGCTTGTTACCTCTGCTTCTTTTGACGAGCATCTCGCTCATCTCAGTTCAGTTTTCACTCGCTTACAAGATCATAATTTTACATTGCGGTTAGATAAGTCATTCTTCTGTCGTAAGTCAGTGGAGTTTTTGGGGTATGAATTATCCATAGACGGAATTAGGCCACTTCAAAAGAAATTAGAGCTGATAGAAAATTTCGCGGAACCGGAAAACAAAAAGCAATTGCAACAATTCATAGGCGTGTGCAATTACTATCGCCAGTTTAGTGTGCGCCATTCTAACTTTATCGAACCTTTTAGATCGCTTCTTAAGAGTAATTCCGATTGGCTTTGGACTGAGAGTCACCGAACGGCTTTCGGAGATCTAAAGCGTAATTTTGCTAACTCGATTCAACTGAAACATATTATGCCGGACCGGAAGTTTCAGCTACAGACTGATGCTTCTGATCTCGGCATTAGTGGGGTTTTGTTTCAAACAAACGACGATGGTGAGCAATGCGTGGTTAAATTAGTTAGTCGTTGCTTGAACTCTGCTGAGGTCCATTATGGAACCACGGAGAAAGAGTTACTCGCCATTGTTTATTCGGTTTACCAATGTAATACGTATTTGATGGGTCGTCGGTTTGAGATCATTACAGATCACAAGGGGCTTAGTTTTTTGAATTCAACACAATACCATACTGCTCGCCTCCGTCGCTGGTGTTTCGCTTTGTCGCGCTACACCTTTGACGTCACTTATTGTGCGGGACGGGATAACCTTGTGGCTGACTTTTTCAGCCGACATCCCGCAGGCAAGTTCGAATCCGAAGACCAAGGATCCTTGATAGTATCCGTGATGCTTAGTGTCCTTCCAATCAATGGTCCACAAAGATCCACTAAAAGCCCGTTATTTCGTTTCGCTGAGGAAATCGATTCGCTGGCCCCAGACTTGAGAGATGACCTCACTTCTATACGGTTGCTGCAGTCCGAGGATGTGCGCGTGGGTCAAATTATTAACAGAGTACGAAGCGGGGAGTTGACGAAAGTTTATACTCTTCATAACGACATTCTTTTCAGGTTTTATGACCATTTAGAACGTTGGTTACTTGTTATTCCGTTAAAGCTTACGTCTCGAATTGTTCACTATTTTCATACACAGTTGGGTCATCCTGGTTATTCGAAGACACTAGAATATATCCGCCGTTATTTTTATTGGGACAAAATGGTCCATCAAGCCAGAACTTGTATCCGGACTTGTGATTTATGTCAACGCGTTAAGACTCTGAATGTCTCCATGCAGGGCGCTTACGATCGTGTAAAATCCGAAAGGCCAGGAGACCTTGTTACGGTAGATTTTTCAGTGGGGGGTGTTCAGTACATTATTGTTATATTGGATTCATTTTCAAAATATGTCAAGTTGTATCCGATCAAGCGGGCAACTAATAGGATAGCTTTGGGTAAAATCGTAGACAGTTATATTCCGGAATTGGGTAAACCTCGCGCAATCCTTGCTGACAACGGGACCCAGTTTACTGCCAAGCGATGGAAAGAGTGTTTAGAACAGCATCAAATTAAAGTTCGTTTTTGTTCCGTCAGGCACCCGCAAAGCAATCCAACGGAGAGGGTGATGCGAGAGCTTGGTAGGCTGTTTAGAACCCTTTGTTCTGACGCGCATAATGCCTGGGCGCGACATGTGCCCCGAATTGAATCGTTATTGAATATCATGACTCATGTCAGTACCGGGTTTACTCCGTATGAGCTTCATTTTGGCCGACAACCGGTGGACGTCATTGACAGGCTGGTATCTTTCCCGGCCAACCACGATCGATCACATGAAAAGAAAATCATTATGGCCAATGAACGACTTGCATTCCACTTCGCACAGCGGTGTAAGGCTCAGTCTAGTACGTCAACCGTTGCTTTGAACCTCGGAGACTTAGTGCTCCTCAGGGTCCCGTATCCCTCAAGCGCGCTCGATCAAGTTACTTCGAAGTTCTTTCGCCTTTTTTATGGCCCGTGTAGGATAGCCAAGGTATATGGGTCAAACGCTTTCCAGCTCGTTGATCGCGAGAACCCCGAAGTCATAAAGGGCATTTATAATCGAGTAAGTCTACGGAAGTACTATGAGCCGGAGTGATTTGGGGGTTGGGTGCGTTCTTGTATGGGAATGTGTGGTTTTTAGCTGGCGTCGGTTTAATTTGCGCATAATGTCGCAAATTAAAGGGGGGTATTGTAGTGTAATACTCGTTCTGATCCCGCACGAATATTTTTTGCCCGTGTTAATTTCAAATAGCCCGTTAGCAACGAGCAGTGCGAGCCGTGTCTCGGGGTACCGTCCCCATACCGCGCGTTCCCGCACGTACGTGAGGACCATCCGCCTGCTTCTCGCCGCGCTCGCCCACTCACACCTATGCGGCGAGTGCCTTCCTCTGTCCGCGCACTCTCCGTACCCTAGCCCGAACGATCTTACCTCGTTTGAAGATCTAGCGAGAGGCACTGTGAGCTGCGAGGGGGGTCCTTTCGCACCTTCGCGGTAACCGATATTTTGTCGCTGTCTCCGTCACGCTGGTTATCCATGCATCGGTGCGTCGCGCTCTTCGCTGAGGTTCGTCCGCCTTTCCCCGTACTGCCGCCGTTACAGTTTCGGACAATAGTTCCCGTCCGTCGCTGGGGGTCCTCCATGCTCCAATATAGCTATAGATGAATCGTTCGAACGAAAAGAGCCCGGTTCCCGGCAACGACTCTGCCCAGTCGCCGGACCGTCGCCACACCGATCAGAGCCTATTAGTATTATTATATATCAGAGCCTATTCTATATTATATTTGATCGTTTTGATTTTGTATTCGGTGGCGTGAACGTTGTTGGATATCAATCCAGGTATTTATACGGAGTTTATCGTAATATCAGCTATCTATGTGGTTTTAGAGAACCAATGTTCTTTTATCCATCACGAGGTCAAAATATAACGGTCACCACATTTTTCTGTAGAAATCTGGTGGCTGGGGGTGGTGCTGGAAGCACGTAAATCGTGTTGGACACGCTTTTTTTACCGTTATCAACGCCCTTATACCTCGTTATTGTGCTTTTTGGGAAATTTCGACCGTCTTGGTTTTATTGGATGCATATCCCGAATACGGGAGGGCTAATCGCTGTCCAGGAGAATAGCCTGAGTCGAGTCAGCCATCTTTCTCGCTCAACACATCGGACGTGCCATTTCTACCGTTTGAAGGAAAATCCTGAGTCGAGTCGGCCATTTTTCTCACTCAACGCATTGGTCGTATCATTTCTACAGCTCGAAGAGACTACCAGCTTTGATCACCCACGTAGAAAAACCACGAGCTAAGTGACGCGTTTCGTGCGGCAAATTATTATTATTTATTCTGTTTATTATTCATTGATTGTTGTTCGCCGGGTGTTGTGCCATCCTTTTATTTTATATTCATGGGCGTTATTTATAGGGTTTTATATTTTTTTTGCGCGGATATTAATTAACGAATCGTTGAGCGAATCTTTCTTTATCGTTTACCGTTATTTGCTTGTGTGCACTAATTACCATTAATTTTGGTTTTAATATTTGAATGGATTTTCGTTTTGCTCTACTATGTAGATTTCTAAGTTTATTTCTTAGAAATTCATAAAATAATTCTTCACACAACACAAATACTTTGATCATAATAATTCGTCATATATTGTAACAATCATAAATTCAGTCAAGTTTTACGCTCGCGATATTTCGTTCATATGTTTTCAATAATTATTCGTCCTATATTGCAACAATCATAAATTCAGTCAAGTCTTACGCTCGCGATATTTCGTTCATATGTTTTCAATAATTATTCGTCCATACTTCCATACTATTTCGATACATATTCAAAACACAATATAAATTGCCATATAAGTACTCATCTGCGTTTTCGAGGTAGATATATGCTCCAAAAGTTTATCGCTATATCGTTGGCTCAATTTCCCCCTGAGGTCGGAAATCTTCATACAACTTCCACAATAAAAATGCGATGGATCCTCGTGGAGTCAGGTTGAAAATATTGCTCGGCTGGCCAGGCCCCGCAGATGACATCCAAGCAATAGTGGATCCGTCGAAAAGTAAGGTGTTGTTCAGTCGGCGTCTCAGGGAGAAAGAGAGTGAGGTATCGCTCATCGGTACCTCCGAGCCTCGTTACGATATATAGAGCATGCGTACAACGCTTATTTTTGTAAATCGATTCATAGATCGATTTTGCTGATTCTAACTCTCGTCTTTCGCTCGATACCTCGACGCGCGCAAATACGAGTTTTCCTTCAACCTTTACAACTATTCGGAATATTCTTGATAATTTAATTTATCTGTGAGATAGATGTTTCTGTGACTGATTTTTCAGTGCAATAATAATTAGTGAAATCGACTTATTAATCTTGTGCCGGGGCAATTGAATATCTTTGGCGTTTTTCATGATATACGTGTTACTTATAATAGCCTTTATGTTCGGGATTATTATTGCTTTTCAATGATTCATTAATTAGTAATAATATCCGGTGCGCTTTGTTCATAATTGTTATTGATATTTCATACATATAATTGGGGAATTCGTTTCCTGATTTTTATTTGCGTTTGGGGTACTTGATTTTTTTAAATATCGATTTCCATCATTATTGTTCATCTTTTATTTATTTATTTATTCATTTTTTCTTTTTTTTTCTTTCACTCCACATTTATTTTATTTGCTTCACATTGTAGTTTCCGCTTGTAGCTTACATTATTTAATTCGTTTCCGCTTTTCTATTTTTGACTTCCTTTTCCGAAATTATTACATTCATCTTTAATTCTGTTTTTATTGGTAATTGGGGGTAGGGATGCTTATAGGGGTACGTACGCTGAATTCTAGTCGATTTTTGATGATTTTAAATTGTATGGTATGATATTGGATGATCGATTTATTGATTGTGTCTCGTGTAACTTCTATATTTATAGTGTATTGATCGTTATGCGGTCATAGGTTGAATTTATTTCCGTTCTTTTTTCGGGGTCCACCCATAAGGTGTTCCTCTTTGATTGTATGGTGCATCTGTCGTGATGGTCCCACAGTTGTATGGTCGCTGTACACGGCTTGGAGCAGCTGTTTGACGGTCCGATCGATTGCATAGTGTGTGCCGGAATTGTAATTGTTCTCCATCTTGATGAATTGGCTTATTTTCACGTTTACACGATTTTTTCTCTAAGACATATTACGGGTTTTATGCTGTCACGGTAGCACCTTGTTTCACACTTCCGCAATTCATTGTGTTAACGCCGTCGGTCTCAGAATTGCAATAAACTTTCTTGGATTGATTCTCTATATAGCATTGACTCCTTCATTTCTCTCCTAACATTAGGTTCTTTTTTTTACGGCCTTCTTGCTGAAAATATTAGGTAAATAGAATTTCATTCTCGCTTAACTGTCTTAGCTCATAATTTCAATCGTGATTATCATTAATTTCTTTTATTATTCCGTATTGAATTTCGGACAATTTCGTAAACTCTGCATCACAAATTTGAAACATTACAACAGAATTCTCCGGAAACCCTCCAGGATGCTTTTCACCAAACCGGAATCCAAAAGGTCATCCAAGGCTCCAGTCAAGCAATTCACAATAATTTGATATCGTCTTCATTTTTTTTTGCACGTATCCTTCGTAGCCCCATCCATTCGTTTCTCAGTCAGTCAAGTTTCTAAGACCCCGAAATTCTCTCCAGGTGAAAAAACTCGGGAACAAGGAAAACCTGTGACACACATTTTTAAACGTGGATATCTGAAAATAATAGGGATCCGCTCCCAATCAAGCAAAGCTATTCGTCAAAATCTATTCTTCTACTTATTGTTGAAACGTAGTGTCTTAAGCTCACTGACAATGAAATATCCGTGGAATTCGATAGCCTACTAGAGTTCAACATACTCATCTACACGACCATAATCCGTAATCAATGCCTACCCGGAAAGACTCTAACATCGACCACTGTTAAACCGAAGATGATCTTCCCACAGTGTTACCATCGATCTGACCATCAGAATTTCTCGGGAACCTTTCAGAACGCTTCCCATAACAGAGGACTGTGGCCAGCAGGCCAACGTTACAACGTTCAAGGCCCACAGACAGACAATCCATCAAAAATTATTTTATAGAATCTCCGGAAGCCTTCCAGGATGCCATTCTTCGTAAATCCAAGGCTCCAGACGAGCAATCTATACTCTTTCCAGCATTGACCCTCTCTGATCTAACGACTGTTATAATTCTCAGAGAACTCCCTAAAAACGATTCAATTCCATTCCCTTTTTGGGTTACCAATTCATAAGCTTCAGTTCAAACCTAATAGACTCAAAAACCTAGACCCGACGTCTTCGATGCGGACAAAACTTTTTTATGTGGTCTTCCTCACTACAAATCGAACATTTTCTGTTTTTCGATGAAATAGAAACCTGTTCGAAAGCTAAATCCGAAGTTGAATGAGTCAATCTAATGTGATTTGATTTTTTATAGTCCCTTGTCGCTCTACACTCATGTTCCCTTTGTTTCTTCTCAATAGTATGGATCGCCTGAATTTCCTCAGCCCTCGTTAAAGCTTGTCGCAAAGATCAAACGCCTTCTAACCTCAGAATGAGTCTAACCTCTCTATCAAAAACTCCTGAAACGAACTGGCGATAGGCAACGTGATCCTTAACTTCTTCGTTGCACTCGGGGTATGCTAACCTGACCAATCGTTTAAGATCCAATGCGAAGCTTCGGAAACCTTCCTTTTCATGTTGTTTCCTATTGTGGAATTCAGAATAACTGATTTGAGTGAAATGAATCTCGCCAAAACTAAAATCGAGTTCCTTTTTAACTTTTTGAAAGTCCTTGAGTTCTTCGTCTGACAAGTTAAGTAAAATTGCTCTTGCCGAGCCACGAAGTGAAGACACTAACGCAACAACCTTTTCTTCCTGTGAGTACCGTTTATATTTCGAAATCATCTCGAATTGTTTGACGTATTGGTTCCATGAGCCGGAACCGTCAAACGTGTCTAGTTCAAGATGACTCTTGTGAACTGAATGTAAAATTTCTCCCTGACTCTCTGTTGCATACGAATTTTCTACAATCCTCTCAGCAGATCTATCAATAGTAAGAGGAAGCGAGCTAGCAGCACAATTACAAGCATTAGTATTTGGAACGATCACCTTGTTTTGTGCGTTGCTCCTCACGATGTTAATTTCCTCGAAAGCCACTCGGATCGCTTCTTTAGTCGCGATTACCGCTGATTCTTTCGCTATTTCGATAGCCTGTATCCGAATTCTCAATATTTCTTCGTCTTGTTTCTTCCGCAATTCATTGATTATTTTATGAAACTCTTCTCTGGAAATATAATCCGATTCCTGAATCCTATTTTCCAACGAAATAATTCTTCGTTGATCTTGACTTCTTGTCACTATCGTCGACATCTCAATATTCTTCACGTCTCACGATACTAATTCTGATTCAACCACTAACGAATTAAAGTCGCGAAGATTCGAAAGCATTTCTGACACCAATGTTACGACCGAGGGAATGAATTAAGCGGATATTTGTTTGTGGGGCGGATATTATTAATTACAAAGAATTCTATTTATCTTTAACGCATTTGTTCGCACGTCTGCTCGCAGTCAAAGTCCTGTCAAGACTTTCTTCTATCACGTTTACTGTGAAGTATATCAAGTATTCGTTTATCGATCGTCATACCGTGTGTTCCTATAAAGCCTAATCTCTATATTCATAACAATATATATATATATATATATGTATATGTATAATTTAAATAATTATTATTTAATTCTTATTGTTCCTAAAGCGTAGGAGTCATCAAGGGGATGTCGGGGTATCCACCGGCAGAGAAGGGGAGTCCCGTTGCCTTCCCTCTGCTGCTCGTAGGCCTATCATAGGCTGTCCTCCTTCCACTCCCGCGCTGCATAGCTTCCTTGTTCTTCATCCTCTTCTTACGCCCGTACTGTGGTGTACCCACGCTGTAGTGGGGATCGGCGCTGGCTATGACGCTCCCTCTACTTCTTACGCATGCTACGAGGTGCCTTCACTGTAGCGTTGTTCATTGTAGGCTGCAGCGTTCCGTCCTTCTCCCGCACACGCGCTGTGGAGTTGCTTCGGTATACCCTGTATGTCCCACTCTGCTACGTCTATCCTCTTCTCGCCCACTGCAGTCTTCATAGCTCCGATACGCCCTCCTTCTCAGTTGCACTGTGTTGGTATGGTCGTCTTCTGAGAAGTTTTGGCTCTGCCGAAAGGTGATCTCACTGGTCGCGTTGGTATATAAAATCGTCGCCGGTTGATTATTTGTCATCTAGTGACCGATGACATATTTATAATTATATTCGACAGCATTCGTTCGCGATATAGCCCTCTCTACCTAGGATTGTATATGGTCGAAAAACGAACTGTATATACTGGAGTTAACACCGAAAATAAAACAAGTCGACGGACGAGGGCTTTCGCGGGATTGACAATCCATCCTTTGTCCGTGATCTCACGTACCTATCTTATTTAAAACATTCGAAGCCCAAGTGTTACTCCCAACGTCGCATTGCAAAGGTTATGGTTCTCAGATTTATCGACCCTTCACAAAGAACGACGCAGACGTCTGGCGGCTCTAATTGCAGGGACCTCTTAGTATTTAGGGTCTTTCTGTCAGCACCTCAGTGTTACAGCTCGAAGTCGCTCTGCGTTTTGCACGAGGCTAGAGTCAAATTACTCTGCGTCCATTGATCCTAATCTAAATAAACAACTAGAGATATTCCCCCGATTGTTTAGACAATAATTATAAATCAGTATTTTAGACGCATGAGCTCCGACCCTCTTAGCTGGAGGGCCCACTCAGACACGTGTGAAGTGCTCATAAACACTCAGTTGCGTGAGACGGTCATAGCGGTCCTCCAGGCTTTCGAACGTTCGTCGCACCGTGCACCCCTGCTTGCCTGCCCAGAGTCTTTACGTGAGTTTTTCCAAGGGTTCAAGACCCAAAAGTTGCGAGACGTAACAAAAGCCTTGTTAAAATAAACAAATGATTAAAAATTAAAGAAATCAGTAACAGTATAATAATAACTAAGATTGTAAACAGATAAAAGATGCAACTAAAATGTGTGAATTAAGTGATTGCTTAAATGGAAAGCAGTTCTTTTATCACTTCAATGAAAATTAATGAATTCGATTGCTTAGGTGGGTAAATAAAACGACTTAACAATTTTGATCTCGTAACGCACTATCCCTTGTTGAGTCCGTCTCATTGTCAGTTTCCAGTTTGTGAATTATGTAAGTCATTTATGATTGGTTTTGTTCTGGTCTGTGTCTATTAGGGTGTTTTAGAAAAATCCCTTTTTAATTGATTTTCCATCATATCAAAGTGTAGATTTCAATCTTGGAGTAAACTTTGCAAAAGGGCGACAAGGCGAAAAAATTCTAAGAGGTGCCTCACTGTAGGTTTATCCCAGAAAATGCGGTATTTCTAAAACTCAATTGAGAGCGTCTTTTGCGAGGTGTTTTTATAAGTTGGAAACAATAATTTTACAGGGTGGGAACTTTTAAGTATTGTATTTTTATTTTTATTAGTGTTTCCATGGTACCTTTTACCGCCGTTCGGGGCGGGGTTAAAGTTCCGAATGGTAAATACGCGAAGGTCTAAAATTCCGAAAATTAATATCTCACCTACATTTTTGACGAAATTCGCTAGAAAACATTTCGTCAAAAATGTAGGTGAGATACTAAATTTCGGAATTTTAGACCTTCGTGTGTTTACCATTCGGAACTTTCTCTCCAAGAGGCGGGATTAAATTTCGGAATTTTAGACCTTCGTATGTTTACCATTCGGAACTTTAACCCCGCCCCTTTTCAATGTACAAAAAGATATCGCTGACAATTAACTTTAGAGAGAGCCACATTTCTTGGGCACAAATTTCTAATGGCAGTTAGTGCAATGTTTGGGTATTAATCTCTTTGCATTTTTTGCCAGTATGGCCCTTTTGCAAGGTTTATTCTAAGATCGAAATTTACACTTTGACGTAGTGGGTGAAGCATTAAATTTTTTTTTTTAAACACCTTAGTGTCTATGTCTAGGCGCTTTTTTTTATAGCCCACCACATTAATGTTTAAGCAGAATTAATTGATTCATAGTGCACTTCCTAAAAGTTTTAAATTTTTCATTTATAATTCTGATAAGATTTTCACAAATTTTCCTTTCAGCGAAAACAATGGGATCCGATTGAATTTAACTTGATGTATTGAACACAATCTCACGGGATGCATTTTTTTGTCTTTGAAAAAAAAACCGGAAATATTTCGCTCAAACTATACAAAATAGCAAAATAGCATTAGATGTTCATGCCGTTGATGAGGCTTTTAAAAATAACAATATCGATAGGAAAAAAAAAAAGAGATTACAATCGATTCGCAAGCTTCGAGTCGTACTGATTTCATCGTTATTCCAATAGTCAAAACTCTATACAAACATAATAGAATGGTATTAAGTAAAAATATATTATAAATATAAATTTTAACTATATCGATTACCTAAGCAACGTATTAATACACCAAATTGTTTTCAAAATAGTTATTAAATTCTGGACCAGACAGAAATTTATAATATAAGAATTGCCCAAATAAATTTAACAATTTACAAATTGATAATCAATCGACAATTTGAATGTTCAGCTTCATATGCTTGTAGTTTGTGTTATCTAAAACCCCTTAATGCAATAACGTGGTATATCTATTATAAGAATCGACACAAAACCGTGGGTATCAATTACGTCAAGATTCATACAACGCTACTTCTATGTATCGAATTTTGCTCTCTGTCTAGTATATGAACTCATAAATGGAATAAAGTTCGTACCCGGTCATAATGTACATTGCAGCCTGTAACGTGGGCACTTGAAAAAACGGCTTTGCTCGCATTTCGCAACGCTTGTTCGAACTCAAACATGACTATCTTTACGCCCTCGACCCGAATGAGCGATGCAACTTTGGTCAGGACTGCCCTATATGCAGCTTCCATTTTGCTGGACATTAAACTGTGCGCAAACGGAAGAGCCTAGAATCAGTTATAGGGTAGATAAATAAAACTTAATACTATGATAAACGTAATTCGGAGAGGTGGATTAAAATAATAAATCGACTGTTATTTCAACTAACGTGATCATAGATGACACCTAAAACCGTGAAAAGTTGATAGACGTCCTGCAAATTTGGCTTCGATTTGTACGTGGCGTCTAAAAGAATTCGCGAAACGTTTTGGAATTCGCTTTGCACGAACTGAGGGTCGTACAGAATTATGTGTATTTTGCTTAAGAGTGTCTTTTATTGAATTGTACGGCAGTAACACTGTTATTTCGTGCGGGTACCTAGTATGAAAATAGCAATATTGGGTATTAGTACTTATTTATTTTTTGGTGACACGCGTCTTGGTTGGACATAATATCTGCGACTAAATATCCGCGACATTTCATCCGTGGATGAACATTCGAAAAAAAGAACGGTACAAATAATATCCGGCGACAATTCATCCGTGAATGAATCATGCGACGACAAGAAATTCGCGACTAAAAATCCGCGATAGCCATTTGAAAATGTTGGTAGGCGAAAAAAAAAGCCCCTGAAATGAACCCCCAACAAAAAACGCCCGCATTTTTTAGACATCGAGCTCAAATTAACTAAATCGATTTTCTTTTTAAATCTACGAAATAAAAAACAAATGAAAATAAGGACTTACAATGCAGCCACGGTTTCATACAGGACTTTCAATCGCCAAAAATTCCTTTGTAGCGCTGTCTTAAGGTTGTTGATCAACGGCATTAGGAAGGGGATAGGTGAGGTGATGTGCGGGGTGTGGGGCAGGCACGGCAGGCGGAGCGACGTCAGCTCACTTCGCATAGTTTCACGATGTATTGACTAACATTTTTTGTAATTTTTCTTCAAAAACACTTATAACCCCACAAAAAAGTTACACCGTCATAATCCTCAGACTCTGCACTGTATAATATGCGTTTTTCATAAAGCTGGCAATTCCCACACGGAAGATATAAATAAATAAATGTGGTCGGTGATGCCTCACGCTATATAACCAATGTATATCTACGTGCTATTTGGTATCAATTTTAACGTTCAATATCTCGAAAAAGAATGTTATAATCGGTTTAAACTTTTTTAGCAGTCGATGAAGAAAACCTTCACCTATGCACTGTATAAATTTCGAAAAGCTGACACCATTTTTACGTTTTTGATCAACAACCTTAAGTGCGTGCAGGAAATCAGCTTTTCGCTGGCACCTTCGATCGTTGTAACAAATGGTTGAATGTTTTCGCCCCGAAACAATTTCTCCACTACAGAGCTTTTTGGCCGTACCACCACAATGTTTCATTCGACAACGCAAGTAACTGTAATGAGTGTTGTCAATAATAGGAATATTTATGCGTTGATAAATACTGTATTTTTCGGTTAAGCAATCCTGTTGTTGTAACCAATATCCGGATATAATAACATACCAAGTCAAAATATTATTTTTGTTACATAACTAAACAAAATTAAATATGCATCATATTTCAATTGTTAACATTTTTTCCTCAAATCCGGAAAAATTATGAAACCAATTGTCGTTAATTGTGGCGTCTGGAATAAAATGAATGTAATTGTTAATAAGCAGAAATTTACGATGATTTTCTGAAATATGTGGTCCAAATAATTATTTAATTTTCCAACGTCTGAATTCAAATTAAGCTTTTTAAACAATATAGAGGTCTTATTGTTTCCAGATAGCTTGTCAAGTTTGATGTACTTTTTAATTATTATTGATTGATATGCTAGAAAATTCTTGCCCAGATAGATTTGTTTTCCACAATTTGTTTTTTGTGAATTACGTTCGGAAAATATTTACAGAACCAATTTTTTTCCAATAAGTTAGATAAACAAATAAGTGATGATTGCTTGAATCTAACATAAAAAAAAGAATTATTTTTTTTACCTTAGATAGGTTATAGAAAGGTGAGAAATTACAATAGCGTTGAAGCTAGTAGAATAACACAGAGATGAGTCCAAAGTATGGAAAAATTGAGGTAGGAAAACAGAGCACCGCAGTCTCAATTTTTAATACAAATCTAGCAGAGAAATTCCATATAAATAAAAAAAATCGAAGGGCACAGCCTAATTTTTTTATCATAGCCTAGCGGTCAGTATTTGAATCTTCTGTAATGAGAAGAGCGCAGTATCATTTTTTTATACGAGCCAAACTGAGAGTATTTCAATCTCCAAAAATCAGAAGAGCACCATCTTATTCTTTTTTTAACGCGTAATATCTTATTCTTTTCTTAACGCGTGCATGAAAAGTGCTACTTCTCGTGACTGCCACGCGTAGGGTGAGTGGCGCAAAGCTTCCTCTATGAGTCAGCCAACATGATAAATATCTTCCTCATAGAGGTATAGCTTTGTGAAAAATTGAAATTAATGAGGAAGCAATGTGAAAAGTTATACTTTGCAACTTTTTTTTGTATATGACTATGGAAATACATCAAACCTCATATATTATTGATGACACGAACCTAAATATTTCTTAAAATTTACAAAAAGAACGACAACTGTCAGTATATTTGATGAATTTACCATTTATGTAAGGGATTTGATCGATAGTCTCCTAACGATAATTGATTTATGAAAACATATAAAAAAATTATTATTCCTACATGACGCCTGTAGTTGTCCGCCTGCTGATCTCAAAGATCCTGCCCTCTTTTATACGCACGTGAAGCGGGAGCTGTCGAATGTGACGGGAAGACATTTTCACTGACTCGATAAAACAAATAATCAAACTCGAACTACGAAAATGAATATCACACGAGATAAGGCGAAATGAGAACAAAATAATTCTATCCACGATATAAAGTCGAGCTACGCCACTATTGACGACACTGCGGGCTAATGACGATCTCGCTACGTTGATCTCGCGCGTTGCGCTAGCCATGTTGCCGCTTAGCGTAACTGCTTGTTTATCTTTTCAGAGGTGAAAGATATTCACCTTTTTCCCCGCCCCATATCTTTTCCACTCGTGGCCTAACCGATTGAAAAATCATTTTCGCTCGATTACTGAATAAAGTTAAACACATATCTCATAAACGTTGCATGATATTCAGTGTGGTGAGATTCTTACAAATAGATGGAATTTTTTTTTGTTTTCGTTTTTAGTCTTTTTTAACAGGAAAAGTTAGGAAACATATTGAGACGATATCAAAGTGCCACGACCACCAAAAGTGAGAAATGCATCGAGAAAACCGCCAAACGCGGCCTCCAGGAACATCCAGCAACATGAAACCGCCACACGCGGTCTCCGGGAACTTCCAGCAACATAAAACCGCCACACGCGGCCTCCAGGAACTTCAAATCTACCGCCGCGACGACGCCGACATCTACCAGGAACTAAATGGACAAATAAAGCGACCGACATTACCGGCCGTCTTAGGAGGGAGTCCAGGGAGATGCCGTCCAGCACCGGCGCTACACGACAACAAGAGTGGGGCGAGATGACCCCACCAGCGACCAAGATTGCATCAGCCCGGATTTCGGGTATAAAAGGGGCTGCCACCTCTCCGTAGAGATTCTGCGAGCTCGGGCCGCATTCGGCCGAAATCGGCAGGGCTCGGTAGAGAATCGTAGTCTTGGTGGGGGAACATTCACGCCTCCCGATCGAGGGGAAGGCGCCTCGGCGAGCACTTAGCGAGCGAGCACTTAGTGGGAGGCTACTGTATTGTAATAAACAAAAGCAGCAGATCTTCAATGAGCTCTTAGCATTAAAATCTTCCTTTGGTCACGTCCAGCGGGACAAATAAGAATAAAATAAAATATAAAACGCTTGTATTTTGCAAATAATTTTGGTTTATTGAATAACGTAAGAATTTTCTTTTTTTATAATAATTTTCTTCTGATCCACTTGTCCCAAGAACTCACGACGTTTCACACACACGGCGTATCCGACCGATTTGGCGGGACGCAAAAAGTGTGAACGTTACTATATTAAAACCTTCAGAAAAAAATTAAACGAATTGGCAGTAAACAAAAGTATAAGCAAATTTTTTTAAATTTCTAATTCACCAAGTTAATTCAATGACTGTTATCAAATACATTATTTTTTTAGGTCTTCCAATGTATAAATAAAAACGATTTTTTTTCAGGCAAAACACTGGTCCCACATAGAGAAAAGTTTTGTGAAAATACGTTAAACCTCGTGTATCATAGATGACGCGAGCCTAAATATTTCTCAAGATTTACAAAAAAAATTAAAACTGTCAGTATCGTTAATCAATTTACCATTCATGTAAGGGATTTTATCAATAGCCTCCTAACGAGAATTGATTTATAATAAGATATAAAAAAATTATTATTCTTACATTACACCTGTAGTTGTCCGCCTGCTGATCTCAAAGATCCTGCCGTCTTTTATACGCTCGTGAAGCGGGAGCTGTCGAATGTGACGGGGAGGCATTTTCACTGACTCGATAAAACAAATAATCAAGATCGAACTACGAAAATAAATATTACACGAGACAAGGCGAAATGAGAACAAAATAATTCTATCCACGATATAAAGTCGAGTTACGCCACCATTGACGACACTGCGGGCTAATGACGATCTCGCTATTGTCTCTACTGTGCAGAAAACGCTTCAAAACCTTCTTGACATGTAAAGGCGAGCGGGGGGGGGGGGGGATGTGTTTGGCGCTGTAGCCGCGCGTTGCGCTGACCATTTTACCGCTTAGCGTAACTGCTTGTTTATCTTTTCAGAGGTGAAAGATATTCATCTTTTTCCGCGCCCCATATCTTTTCCACTCGCGGCCTAACCGATTGAAAAATCATTTTCGCTCGATTACTGAATAAAGTTAAACATATCTCATGAACGTTGCGTTATATTCGGCGTGGATAATTTCTTTAAAATTGTTAGCAAAATGCAAGTCTTTTTTGGGTCTTTTTTAGCAGGAAATGTTGTAACACACATTGTCTGTTATTAAAGCGTCCAGATTAAAATTAAATAAATTGGTAATAAGCCAAAGTTTGAGCAGATTTTTTTAAATATCTAGTTTACTAAGTTAGTTCAATGATTGTCATGAAAAACAATTTTTTTTGTGGGCTTCCAACTTATAAATAAAAATTAATTTTTCATTCCTCCGGCCAGAAAAGTACACTTTCCTAACATCGTGTGATCGTAGTAATCGCAATCGGCTCACACCACAAACCCACACTAGGTAAATAAAGTTTTTTGTCTCTCGTGATAACATGTACTATTTTTTATTGCTTAAAAACGGAGGGTCCATTTGTATACATAGACTGTCCATTTTTTTCTAATTATTCATATACTTGTAAAACCTTCCATTAATGAATTAATTTTCCAGAATTTGATTTTTAAGAACAGCTTTTGAATAATGTTCACACAACAAAAATATTTTTAGATGCGCTAAATAAAAAAATAAGTAATAATCGATTGCATATAAAATAGAAAAAAAAATGAAAATGCTGTAAACATAAGCGTAGAAACTCTTAAACGACAGCAATACATTTAACACAATTAAGAAATTATAAAATTATAAATGGTCGACAATCACAATAGAGTTAAAGCTAGTTAGACGGACACAGCGATGAATCCCAACGTATGGAGAAATTAGGGTAGTAAATCAGAAGATAATAGTCCAAAGTTTCTGATGTGGTCTAGCGAGAGGTAAATTCATCAGAAATCAGATGAGCGCAGTCTCACTGTTTTTTACATAAGTGTAGTTTACAGTGGAGTGGAGTTTACATGAGAGAGTATTAAAATTTTCATAAACCTTCCTGAAGATTCTGATATTAGGCTAGCGAAGATGTTCAGGCAACTTACCCAATTATTGCTATTTTAGTATCTCAACACAATTTAAAAAAAGCTGCAAATTATATTTGCACAACGCCTTTCCAATTTTCTTTGCCTTCCCAACTCTGTTTGTCGGAAAGGACGACTCTATCACTTTTAGCTTCCTCAAGAAGCTTTGTTCAGTGATTAGTTGCGCTGCTAGTATAAGAAAACATATATGATAAATTGTGAACATTCTGAACACGTTTACATGAAAATCTGGAAAAAAACATTTTTCCCGAAATAAAAGCTTCTTGAGGAAGCGAAAATTGTTTCCAATCTCCAATTTAGCTATGTATAGAGACAGAAAAGAAAATCGGATTCATCAAAATCAAAGTTTAAACATCACGTACTTTTAGTAACAAATTATTACTTATTCACAAATAAAAATTGGTTCTTCACATTCCTTTTAAATTTCATTGTTTAAGTACTCTCGTAATATTTTTTTAATAGTGATTTGTTGCTTTTTCAATTCTTCATATCTGCGTATCATTTTTCTATCTTTTCGTATCTCTTGCATTACGAGGATAATAATTATTATTTCAGAAAATATATTTTTTAATATTTAATACCCCCTAGCAGAAATGTACTCGGATTTAACTTGTGTCACACGAGTAGCTGGCGAGGGCTATCCTCGTTGTGCTAGTATCAGGATAGCTGGCGAGGATCTAGCGAGGCACAGGCTTGATCGGGTCGCCAACTTGTCCCACGAGATGCTGGCCATCACGCATGCTATGTCACTGCCCATTCTTCCACGAGATGGCCTCGCGAGCGAAGACTCGTGAGTCCCTCGCGAGCGCCACGCGTGCTATGTTTGCTAGTAGAACCTACTTGCCGCTGGCGAGCCCGTGCAGTAAGTTACTACCTATCGCTCCACGAGATGGCCTCGCGAGCGCCTCGCGTGCTGTATTCGGTAGTAGAACCTACGTGCTGCTGGCGAGCCCGCGCAGTAACTCACTACCTATTGCTCCACGAGGTGGCCTCGCCAGCGGTCACAGTCTATCGCTACCAAGCATATGTATCAGCTGTTAGTGCTAAGTCCACGATCGAAGAACGAAGTCCATTGACAGCTGGGATTAATTCGGTTACGTTACCGTTCAAGCGTCTGGACGGTAAAGTTAAGAACGACGTAATATAATTGTTGAAGGTATGTTTCGTTTGACAAGTATTGTTCTAATAAGTGCAGATAAGCTGTGATATAGATCGATAATTAACCTCCAAAAAACTCACTTCCTCTTTATCAAAATGTCTTGACTGTTACCTAGTATAATCGCTAATAATACATTTTCTCCATCATAAATTGACTGACTCAATAATATACCAATATTTAATATGACATTTAATACATTATACAGATATATAGATCAAAAGTAGCAACAGAATACGATGGACAAAAAGAACGAACACGAGTTTTGACATCAGGTCGTGTTAGAAAATACAGAGCAGTTCAGAAGTTCATACGTTCTCAACGTAAAGAACTCTGCATCAAACTGTCGACAATCGGATGGAACTTCTGGTAAGAGATTTATTTTGCACCTATCATAGAAATCAGGCTGCGACACAGAACCAAGCTGGATTCACACAGTCCAATTTTCTTCTAAGGAATTCTCTGTCATATCATACCAGAATGAAAGTTAGTTAAATATTGCTACGCATAGAATATATGGAGTCGAAAATGAGCCACGCCAGTTACTGTCGAGCAAAGCTCGCTATTGACTCGAAAATGAGCCACGCCAGTTACTGTCGAGCAAAACTCGCCATTTACTCGAAAATGAGCCATGTCAGCTGCTGCCAAGTAAAACTCGTCATATACTCGGCAGTCAGCCAGCCGAGTGACTAGCTATGACATGCGTTACACGACAGACGAGGGCCTCGCCATTTTTCCTTACGAGAGCCTCGGCAATATACAGGGCTAACTCGCGTGGCCCTTGCCAAAAACTGGTCACTATTTCTGCTAGGGCCGTAGTAATTAGCTAATCTCAGATCATTTACAATGTACGATTTAAAAAAATAAAACATATTATTTGAGTTATAAGAAAAGACTAGAACAATCGTCAACATGTTACAAGAAATTATAATAAAAGTTATAATAGTTATCGAACCATGACTTTAAAAAAATTGACTGCGTTTATTGTTGAGTGGTAGCACATAAACTGCATGGAGCTGACACTGCCTGGACGTAATGTACGCAACAGAAATGTTTAACAACATTATCTTGAACTTACCTCTTGCAGATGATTTTGAAGACACAAGCACTTTCTGTTACACTTTTTTCATGATTAGAAATCCATCATCAATTTAATTCTTCATCAATAGGGAGATGACACGCGTCCATGCGCCCGAACGGATGTCCATCAGCGCTGTGATGTTCACATTAAGGCGCTTGCGCGTTTAGTGTGCTTTCCCGCGTAGAAAAAAAGAATCTTGTGAAGAATCTTTTAAAGAATCTTAAAAAAAGTCTTGAAAGAATCTTTACAGGAATCTTGAAAAGAATCACGCATAGGAGCCGGAGCAAGATTCTTTCCAGGATTCTTTTCAAGATTCTTTCCATCCGAAAGCGTTCTGAGAATCTTTGAAAGAATCTTAATGAAATTCTTCAGAGGAATCGAGCGAAACCTGTTGATGCTTTCCAGGATTCTTTTCAAGATTCTTTCCATCCGAAAGCGTTCTGAGAATCTTTTAAAGAATCTTCGAAAGAATCTTGAAAAGCGTCTTTAAGAGAATCGTGAAAAGATTCCGTCCATTAAACAAAAAAATCGTTAAAAAAATCTTAATGAAAATCTTCAGAGGAATCGAGCAAAACCTATTGTTACTTTCCCTTGGTGTCGAGACAGTAAATTTTGGTACGTCAACGAAGGGTAAACCCCTCGTGTATAGTCGAACTCAGAACAGCTTTGCAGTCTTATATACGTTCAGGCTTCAAGTCACTTGCGAGAAACGCTTCGACCGCTCGCCATCTAGCGGAGTATTGAATATAAGTGTTCCGTACGATGCCACTAGATGGTGAGCGGTCGAAGCGTTTCTCGCAAGTGACTTGAAGCCTGAACGTATATAAGAATGCAAAGCTGTCCTGAGTTCGACTATACACGAGGGGTTTACCCTTCGTTGACGTACCGAAATGTACTGTCTCGATACCAAGGGAAAGCAACAACAGGTTTCGCTCGATTCTTCTGAAGAATTTCATTAATATTTTTTCAACAATTTTTCTATTTAATGGACGGAATCTTTTCACGATTCTCTTAAAGACGCTTTTCAAGATTCTTTCGAAGATTCTTTAAAAGATTCTCAGAACGCTTTCGGACGGAAAGAATCTTGAAAAGAATCTTGGAAAGCATCAACAGGTTTCGTTCGATTCCTCTGAAGAATTTCATTAAGATTCTTTCAAAGATTCTCAGAACACTTTCGGATGAAAAGAATCTTGAAAATAATCCTGGAAAGAATCTTGCTCCGGCTCCTATGCGTGATTCTTTTCAAGATTCCTGTAAAGATTCTTTCAAGACTTTTTTTAAGATTCTTTAAAAGATTCTTCACAAGATTCTTTTTTTCTACGCGGGTTGTTATCCTCTATGTGCAGGACGCACACAGCATAAGCTGTTGACAGTGTATTGTTGTATACGTGCAAGCGAAAGGAGTATAAGAAATTTCATTCAATGCAACTAGTGGCGCTGATTGATTGCACGTTCACAGCCATAACCGGTTCTACGATAAAAGTTAAACCTGAAAATAATTTCGCTACCGGTTCAAAAATGTCGTGAGATCTAAGATAGCGCAGAATTTGATAAAAATGCATTCTTTAGCCACACATAAATTGATATACAATGAACGGGGCTTTCGTTAAAACCATACTTTATGGGCACCCTATTATTTAAGATCAGTATTTAATTGATTTTATTCAAAAACACCTTCGATGTAGAACTTGCGCCAAGTACATTCGTGGAAGTACAAGCCGTTTCTGTCAGGCTCCTTCGCAAAAACGTATGAGAAATTAATTGAAGGTTGCCAAGTAATTATTAGCTGTAGATTACACGCCAAGAACAATAACAACAAAAATTTAAATGCTTGGCGTGCCCGTGGTTGCATTGGAATAATTATCAAACTCCGAGCACGCCAAGTATATTTATATACAGAGGGTATCCTTAATATAAACTAAAAAGAAATTCTCGATCTAAACGTGAAAAAATCAGCAACAAAAGAATCTTGCAATAAAAAAAATGCTAATGTCAAGAACCGAGAAAAATCTTGGTGAATCAATAAAAAAAATGTCAATATCTCAATAAATTGAACGTCACTACTTGGCGAGTTTGCTAAGTAAGAATATGATGCATCATCATTCAATATTTATTTTAGCATAGCAACTCGCCAAGTAGCGCCGTTCAATTTATTGAGAAGTTGAAATTTTTTTTATTGAATCACCAAGATTTTTCTCGGTTCTTCACATTGGCATTTTTTTTGTTGCTGATTTTTCACCTTTAGATCGAGAATTTCTTTTTAGTTTATGTTAAGGATACCCTCTGTATATAAATAGACTTGGCGTGGTCGAAGATTGATAATTATTCGAATGCAACCACGGGTTGGCGTGCCCGTTCAAAATTTTGTTGATATTGTTGATGTTCAATCTACAGCTGATAATTACTTGGCAACCTTTAATTGATTTCTCATACGTTTTTGCGAAGCAGCCTGACAGAAATAGCCTTTACATAACATAACAGTTCTTGCAAAGGTGCGGATATATGGGAATAGTGCCCATCGTTAGCTGTAGAATCTGTTACAATGTTTAAAAGTAGACACATATACACAAATTTGTTTAAGTTGAGATTTGCCTGCAAGATATATTTCCAGGTAATAAAAATCCTAGAAAAGAGCAATAATTATGTGAAGCAAAATATATTCTATATAATAATACTATAAGAACATACAGTGAGGTTCAGGTGAAACTAGACACCCGACAGGCGCGTGCGCGTCAAAGCGACGGTTCTCAGCCGCGTCGCTTGCCCGTTCGGCTTCCGAGCTCGGCAAACGGTGGCATGGAAGGAGTGGCTTCGAAGAGAGGGGATCGGCGGGCCCGACCGACTACGAATTCACGAAGCCCGAACACACTCAAGCGTAGCATGAATGCTAAAAATTAGTTTTGTTCATTTCTGATGTCTTATCAATAGTGATGTACCAATGTGTCAAAGGGCAATCATAGCAACAATACAAATTACCCGTATGGTGGTAATATCACCTGCTTTGAGTTTGATTAAGATTATTACAATATTAGTTAATAATTAATTATAAGCGTTTTTAATAATTAACAACTTGGGATTATCTTTACTTATTTGTTGCATCGTTACTATAATAAAAGGTCCCATGGCATTTCCGTCTAGTTAAAAGTCTTCCATAATAAAAATGATGCGAGGGTTGGCGACACAACTCGCACGGGGATTTCTCGAAAAATCTTGCTCATAAGACAAATTGAAAAAACCTTTTTTAATATAAAAAATGCAAGTAATTAAGATAAACAATTTTTAACTTAATTACTTTTTAATAAGTTTAGTTAAATAATAAATGTTGTTGCCTATTTTCAACAATAATCATTTTATCAGTGGCCATTTATTTTACTGCATTTCCTGAATGGTTTTGAGAAAAAATCTTTTTGCATTCTTCGATAGAAGCAACAGTTTCAACTAATAATAACCCTGAAGAATTATGCACTAGCAAATTTTATAGTAACGACAGCCCTAACTTTCTAACTCTGCGTTAAATGAATTAATCTTGAAGGCAGATCTATTCATTTTCAATTATCTAGTGGAGACTATTTTTTTTTGTTCAATGATCCTGAACAGTTGGAAATCATTTTTCTAATTTTCGCATTATTTCTAATTATTCATTCGCATAATTATTAATTCTCTGAAGCTCATTTTTCATTTTTTATTATCTAGTAATGACTATTTTTATTTTTCATTCTTGCAATGATCCTGAAAAAAACAGTCATTTTTTGCAGTCATTTAAACAAAATAGTGCCAGCTGTACCTTCTCATCTGTTCGCGGAATAAACCTTTTTTTTAGGTTTACGAGTTAAGAACGTTTTTTTTGCGATTCTATCAATGCTACCAAAATTTTGTTATTGCTGCAAAAGTTTTGCAGTCAGCAACAATTTTTCGGAAATAAAAATCTTTAAAATAAGAATAAAAAAAAATAATAGATGTTACTAGATAAATAAAAAAATAAAAAAAGTACTTTCACTGTATTCGTTGCATAGTTTACAGAGCAAAAAGTCCTTCAGTATTTTTTGCTAAAACCTATTAAAAATAAACACATCGGAATCGGTGGCGACACAGCTTCCACGAGGATAACTATTAAAATCTTGCCCCTACAAAAAAGTGCAACAAGACCTTTACTACTCAAAAAATGCAAGGAATTAAGATAAACAAGTTGAAAGTTAAATACATGTTAATTGCATAAGTTAAACGATAATTAATTGCTAATTTTCAGCAACAATAATTTTGCCGGTGCGGGATTGATTTCAGTGTATGAAGGTAGTCTGAGCACATTGACTGACGTCGCATAAGTTCGAGAGAGTTTGAGAGCGAATTACGAACAGTTCTCGAAAAGATAAAAATCTGAAAAAAAATCAAGGATATGGAAGGTGCTAAAGAGTTCACTTTGGACAATAATAATTTAAATAATGTTATTAACAAATCACTGAAATAAATAATTGTTCAACAATACATCCGGCAAACTAATTTCGTTTTTGTTATAAAAATGATTCTTTTAATTTTCTGCATACGTATGCATTTTTTTCAGAATTTTCTCTGATTTTTTACTTTAACATATAAAAAACGCGATTTTCAAACATCACACAAAATTCTGAAAAAATTTATGCGTATGCAGAAAAATGAAAAGATCACTTTCATTACAAAAAAAAATTGGGATACCGGGTATTTTGTTGAACAATTCATTATTATAGTAATTTGTTAATAACATTTTTTAAATTATTATCGTCCAAAGTAATCTCTTTAGCACCTTCCATATGCTTGATTTTTTTTTCAAATTTTTATCTTATCGAGAACTGTTCGTAATTCTCTCTTAAACTCCCTCGAACTTATGCGACGTCAGTCAATGTGCTCAGACTACCTTAATTGCATCGTTTTGAGAAAAAACGTCCTTTAGCGTTTTTCACTTCAAACAATAGTTTTTAAAATAAACAAAATGAAATCGGTGACGACACAACTCCCACGCAGATTACTCTAAGAGTCTAGCCCCTACGAAAAAGTTAAACACGACCTTTTCTACACAACAAAATGCAAGGAATCGAAACAAACAAGTAAAAAGTTAATAACTTGCTAATTACATTAGATAATCAAGAATTTGTTGCTCATTTTCAACAACTATCATTTTGTTGGTTCTTTATTAATTTGACTACCTTCTTTGCAACGTTTTCAGATGAATACGTCCTTTAGTATTGTTTTGCTGAAAGCAATAATTTTGAAAATAAACTTTAAGATCGATGGAAGCCCATCTTCCGCGAGGTTTACCTTAAACGTCTTAGCCCAACAAGAGCTTTTCTACTCAATAAAATTCAACAGATCAAATGATTATTTTTAAGCAACAAATTGTTGTTTAGCTAATGCAATTAACAATTTATTGACTTGTAACTTGATTTTCTTTATTTCTTGCACATTTTGAAGTGACAAAGGTCCTGTTCAACTTTTTTGTAGGGACAAGCCTTTTAGAGTAATCAGCGTGGGTGTTGAATCGTAACCGATTTCGACGTGATTATTTTCAAAAGTATAACTTCTAGTAAAAAATACCGAAGCACGTTTTTCTCTTAAAATATTGCAAGGAATGCAGAAAACTAATTTTGCACAGATAAAATGATTTTTGTTGAAAATAGACAACAAATTGTTGTCTAAATAATGCAATTAACAAGTAATTAAGTTTTAACTTGTTTTTCTTTATTCCTTGCATAGTTAAAAGTAAAAAAAGTCCTCTTTAACGTTTTTGTAGGGACAAGACTTTTAGAGTAATCTGCGTAGGTGTTGTGTCGCAACCGATTTCGTCGTGATCATTTTCAGAAGTATTGCTTCTAGTGAAAAATAGCAAAGCACGTTTTCCTCTTAAAATGATACAAGGAATGCCGAATAATCAGTTGCGGATCGATAAAATGTTTGTTCTTGAAAATAAGCAACAAATTGGTGTCTACCTAAAGCAATTAACAGATTATTCATTTTTAACTTGTTTGCAATAATGTTATCGGTGCGCAATTAATTTCACAACATTTCTTGCACCATTTTAAGAGGAAAACGTCCTTTAGTATTTTCCGCTAGAAGCAATAGTTTTTAAAATAAATACGTCGAAATCAATGGCGACACAGCTTCCACGCAGGTTACATTAAAAGTCTAACTCCTACAAAAAAGTTTATCACGACATTTTTTACTCTAAACTGTGCAAGGAATAAAGAAAAAACAGTTAAAAGTTAATAACTTGTTAATTGCATTAGTTATACAACAATTTGTTGCTTATTTCCAACAACAATTATTTTATCGGTACGCAATTGATTTTACTGCATTCGTTGCACAATTTCAGGAGAAAAATGTCCTTTAGTATTTTTCACTAGAAGTAATACTTTTGAAAATAATCACGTTGAAATCGGTTGCGACTCAACACCCACGCAGATAACTCTAAAAGTCTTATCCCTACAAAAAAGTTTAACAGGACCTTTTTCACTTTAAGCTATGCAAGGAATAAATAAATATAAGTTAAAAGTTAATAACTTGTTAATGGCTTTAGTTAGACAACAATTTGTTGCTTATTTTCAACAACAATCATTTTATCGGTACGCAATTAATTTTACTGCATTCCTTGCACAATATTAAGAGGAAAACGTCTTTTGGTATTTTTCACTAGAAGCAATACTTTCTAAAATAATCACGTCGAAATCCGTTGCGACTCAACACCCACGCAGATAACTCTAAAAGTCTTATCCCTACTCAAAAGGTTAACAGGACCTTTTTCACTTTAAACTATGCAAGGAATAAATAAATATAAGTTAAAAGTTAATAACTTGTTAATTGCATTAGTTAGACAACAATTTGTTGCTTATTTTCAACAACAATCATTTTATGGGTACGCAATTGATTTTACTGCATTCCTTGCACAATATTAAGAGGAAAACGTCTTTTGGTATTTTTCACTAGAAGCAATACTTTCGAAAATAATCACGTCGAAATCCGTTGCGACTCAACACCCACGCAGATAACTCTAAAAGTCTTATCCCTACAAAAAAGTTTAACAGGACCTTTTTCACTTTAAGCTATGCAAGGAATAAATAAATATAAGTTAAAAGTTAATAACTTGTTAATTGCTTTAGTTAGACAACAATTTGTTGCTTATTTTCAACAACAATCATTTTATCGGTACGCAATTGATTTTACTATATTCCTTGCACAATATTAAGAGGAAAACGTCTTTTGGTATTTTTCACTAGAAGCAATACTTTCGAAAATACTCACGTCGAAATCCGTTGCGACTCAACACCCACGCAGATAACTCTAAAAGTCTTATCCCTACTCAAAAGTTTAACAGGACGTTTTTCACTTTAAACTATGCAAGGAATAAATAAATATAAGTTAAAAGTTAATTACTTGTTAATTGCATTAGTTAGACAACAATTTGTTGCTTATTTTCAACAACAATCATTTTATCGGTACGCAATTGATTTTACTGCATTCCTTGCACAATATTAAGAGGAAAACGTCTTTTGGTATTTTTCACTAGAAGCAATACTTTCTAAAATAATCACGTCGAAATCCGTTGCGACTCAACACCCACGCAGATAACTCTAAAAGTCTTATCCCTACTCAACAGGTTAACAGGACCTTTTTCACTTTAAACTATGCAAGGAATAAATAAATATAAGTTAAAAGTTAATAACTTGTTGATTGCATTAGTTAGATAATAATTATCGGCTTCTTTCGTATGCCTTCTTCAGGCTTTTACGTTTCCCCTCTCCACTTTTCCCCGTTCCTTCATAGAGACCCCTCTAGAGTGTTGTCCGCAGCCACTCATCCTAATGCACTACTGTATCGCATTTGCACGAGAGCAGAGGGAAACTGCGGAAAACCTGGCCGATACAGTTGGCTTTATTTTTACTGAATTTCTACTGTATGAGAATACATTGGAAACTCAGAAAAACTGCCTCCCGCTCCCCATCCAAGGTATGACCGCAAATAATGCTGCTTAACTCTGGGGACCGCCGAAGCCACACACTGACCGCACGTCCACTGCTGTCGGTTAGTTAGATAATAATTTGTTGCTTATTTTCAGCAACAATTATTTTATCTGTCCGCAATTGATTTTACTACATTCCTTGCATAGTTTAGAGTAAAAAAAAGTCGTAATCAACTTATTTGTAGGAGCAAGACTTTTAGAGTAATCTGCGTGGGTGTTGTGTCGCAACCGATTTCGAAATTATTATTTCCAAAATTATTGCTCCTAGTAATTTGAGCTTGATATCTCAATGCATTCCCGAGTTATAAAGGTTTACATTTTTCGATCGTGTAACACACACACACACACACACACACACACACACACACACACACACAATACATACAGACATTTTTTTCTAAATCACTTTTCTCGACGTTTTGGCCCATTCTGAGTATGCTGACATGAAAATATCGAAAAAAAAAATTTTCATGAAAAAGCTTCTTCTATGAGGAAGCAAAAAGTAATGGGTGATGAACCTCTGCTCCATTACTCACTAATAAAGTAATGGGTGATGGACCTCTGCTCCGTTGCTCATTAATAAAGTAATGAGTAGTGGATTCGAGTTCCATTATCAATTTTTTTCATAAAAAATTATCCATTATTTTCACATTAAAAATTTCACAACTCTGCTTTCAACTAACTTCTAGCTTTTGACTGACTACTAACTTTTCACCAACTGATGACTACCTACTAACTAACTTTTAACTTTTAAAAGTCAGAAGTTAGTCAAAAGTTAAAAGTAACTGAAAAGTTAGTCAAAAGTTGGAAGTTAGTCTAAAGTTAGAAGTTAGTTGAAAGTTAGTCAAATGTTAGAAATTAGTCAAAAGTTAGAAGTTTGTCAAAAGTTAGAAATTAGTCAAAAGTTAGAAGTTAGTCAAAAGTTAGAAATTAGTCAAAAGTTAGAAGTTAGTCAAAAGTTAGAAGTTAGTTGAAAGTTAGTCAAATGTTAGAAATTAATCAAAAGTTAGAAGTTATTCAACAGTTAGTCAAAAGTAAGAATTTAGTAGTTAGACAAAAGTTAGTCAAAGGTCAAAAGTTAGAAGTTAGTTAGAAGTTAGTTAGAAGTTAGTCAAAAGTTAGTCAAAAGCTAGTCAAAAGTTAGAAGCTAGTCAAAAGTTTGTCAAAACTTAGTCAAATGTTCGAAATTAGTCAAAGGTTAGAAGTTAGTTAGAAGTTAGTCAAAAGTTAGTCAAAAGTTAGAAGTTAGTCAAAAGCTAGAAGTTTGTTCAAAGTTAGTCAAAAGTTAGAAGTTAGTTAAAAGTTAGTCAAAAGTTAGAAATGCAACATGTCGCAAAGGACTATTGCTAAGATTTTCAGGTATCCGGATAGTTCGTCTCTGAGAAATCGCCCGTCTATCGCGACCTGTTTTAACCGCAGACTTCTAATGATATTATATTTATTCATTTATTTTTCAATTTTTCGAACGATTTTGCTATTCATCTACTTATCAAGAGTCGCGGTAGCGACTCGACGCCAAGTTGAAAAAGAAATTTATGTTGCCTTCACACTACGATTTGTCTGTCTGATCTTGACTGGACGGGCTGTTACTCCTGACGCGACGGTCGCTACTGCTATTCTATTTATTCCGAAGGCGGCCACTCACCGGCCGTTTTCAAATTATAACTCGAATTATATTTGACCACACGTCGCGAACGAAAGATGTGTCAGGTTCAATATTTTTTTTTTCTCTTTCAAATGAGACCTGCGGCAAGGAAATCTGTTTCTTTAATGCTGATATCTGGCATCTTAGTAATTCTCGCCGAGCGAATTTATGTTCCTCCCGTACGGCCGCACTCACACAACTTTAAATGTCCCAACCTATATTTGCCGACGTATTATCTCTGACCACATGTCGCGAACGAAAAGTGTATCATGATCAATATTTTCTATTTTTTTTTCTTTCGAATGAGACCTGCCACAAGAAAATCGGTTCATTTATCGCTGATATCTGGTCTTTTCAAAGTTTTTCATGTTTAACGCACTCACACAATCTCGATTCACGTATTCACGTACATACATTATATAGAAGCGCCGCGCGCAGCCGCGAGTGGCGACTCGCAAGCAACCTGTGACGTCACGTAGTCGTCAGCTGTTCAGTCAGTCAGCGCGTGTTGCACAGCCGACAGCATCAAGAGTCGCGGTAGCGACTCGACGCGAAGTGTACATTTATAATTCGCGTATTTTTATACTTTAAATCAGTGCTTAATAATTTAAATTTAAATCAGTGCTCAATATTTTAAATCAGTGCTTAATACTTTAAATCAGTGCTTAAATTAATTAAATTTTTTATGAATGAGTGTGTGATAAATGAGTGTTGGCAACAATCGCAGTGCGTTCTCGACCCCAGTGCTTCATCATTTATGGGATTATTTTTTATCATAAAGTGTGATCTTTTTCGTTTTCATCAGTGTCTGACTGCTGTCTACGTTTACAGTCGAGTATCGTTTCAGTAAGTATCTGTCGTGATTAACCTTGTTTTAATCAGTGTCTGCATAGATTTTCGTTCGTTCATTAACAAAAGTTGTTCGGATTTGTAGTTGATTGAAATATTAACAAGCGACAAGAGCTGTTTGCCTTTGTAGCTGTCAGTAGTGTTCCGACAGATCCTACGCTGACGAGAGCGATTTGGCTTTGTAGATGTCGACATAGAAAAAAAGTATTAAAAATTGAAAACTATTAGAATTATTGAACTATTAAGGGGAGGGCGACAGATAAAAAAAAAGATTTTGGAAATTCGATATCATCAAAATCCTATTATATATGAAAATGCCCAACGCACTGTATTGTTGGTACTCGATGAAAGGATTTTTTACTGTCGTCTGACTTGCATATGCTTTTCAATATTATCTTAAGCAAAATTCTTAGGTTTTCCATTTTGCGCATGCTTCAGATCAAACTACTAGGCAGATTGGAATGGTTGACATCTCATTTTCTTCTTCATGAAAGGATACACCGGCTAAATGCAGCAAATGTCAATAAAAGGTAATATTTTTTTATGAAAATGCCCAACGCACTGTATTGTTGGTACTCGATGATATGAAAATGCCTAACGCACTGTATTGTTGGTACTCGATGAAAGGAGTAGTAGTAGTAGTAGTATGTTTATTGACAACACAATACAGGTTACAGCTTTACATATAAACATCTATCGCACTATTTTTGTTGTATATTGTCTATTGTCAATAAGCCATCGACCTAAGTCCTTCAGCCCTGGTTTTATACATATTTTTGTACTATTGAATTACTAAAATGTGTAGTGTGTTAAGCGCATATTTATATTACTTGGTGTGTGTGTGTGTGTGTGTGTAATAATATAAATGTTTGTTACTTATTGGTTAGCCATTAGTTCTAGTTGTTGATATGTAGTGTGTGTGGGGTGTTTAACTCTACGAACTATGTTTTGCGAAGGTTGAATACATAACGGATTGATATTTTTTATTTGTACATTTCTAAATTTCCTGGAGAGTTCTATTATTCTTGTTTCTATTGGTGTGATGCCTGTCATTTCATAGAGCATGGTGTTACGCGGATTGTGCAGTGGGTTGTTGGGGTGCCGTATTCGTGTTAGACGCCTTAAGGCACTAGTTTCGGCAGTTTTCATTTTTTTTACTGCTGTTTCCTTACAATTAAGAAAAATAGGATGTCCATATTCAATTATTGGCCGACGTATATCTTTATATATTGTTAGGTGTTTTATGTGAATCTTTCTGTTTTTAAACGGGATTTTCCTGAAGTGTGAGGCTCTTTGTAATATTTTGTTTTTACATTGCTGCAGATGATGATTGAAGTTGAGTTTGTTGTCTATGTTGATTCCTAAATATTTTGCATGTTCTATAGCCGGTATTTCAATATTAAATAGACGAACTGTCGGTGACTGGGGTGTAATTTTGTGATTAAACATAAGTAGTTGCGATTTACGAGGGTTGGGCTTTAGCCGCCATTTGTTGAACCAAGTTGTTGTATGGTCTGTAATGTTTTGAAGCGAATCCATTGTTTTTTGCATATTGTTCTCGTGTGAAATTAAAACTGTATCATCAGCAAATTGTAGTATGTATTGACTGAAGTCGATTGCGTGCCTATTGTTTGTGTTGTAGTTGTACATATCATTACAGTTTATGTTGTAAAGTAACGGTGATAGTGGAGAGCCCTGTGGGACCCCTTGTTCTGGTGTGAATGAATCTGATAGTATAATTCCTGTTTTGACTATAAGTGAGCGAGATTGTAAGAAGTTGTTTATGGTACTTATTAGGTATTTGGGACACTGCAATTGGTTGAGTTTAAAAAGTAGCCCTCTATGCCAGACGCTGTGAAATGCCTTAGCAATATCGAGAAAGAGTGCTGCTGTTTTTTTATTAGAGAGTTTGCTTGCTTCTACGTTTGTTGTTAGTATTGTAAGCGCATTCAACGTTGATTTCCCACTCCTGAAGCCAAATTGATATAATGGGATGCTTGCTCCTATTGCCTCTTCTATTCTGTTCTTGATGATTCTTTCAAATATTTTTCCGATGGTAGGTAACAGCGTTATAGGACGGTAGTTGCCAATTACACTAAGGTCTTGATTTGGCTTTGGTCGCGTTATAATTATACCCGTTTTCCAGATTTTCGGAAAATATGTGTTTACTAGGCAGTAGTTGAATATATCGATTATGACAGCTTGGACTCTATGGCTAAGAATTTTAATTATTCCAATAGGTATATTATCAATGCCTGGTGAAGTGTTTTTGCATTTTTTTAGAATACGTTTAAGTTCCGCTATTGTTACGGGTATTATTTCTTGCTCGTGAATTGTTGGTTGTTAAAAATATACCTCGTACCAATTTGAGACTTCTCTAAAGTTTGACGCGCTGAAGTTTGGGTCTAGGGAGAGGCTATACGTGCTCTTATAATGCTGGGCAAAGGCTTCAGCTTTTTCTGCGTTAGTTGTAAGACTTTTGTTGTTAACTATAATGGTAGATGATGCATTGTGTGAATGATTGTACTTAGTAAGTTTTTTAACTATTTGCCAGTAATTTTTGCCCTGTGCTTTCCTGATTTCGTCGCAAGCTTTGAGCCAAGAGTGTGTTTTGAACTGTGTGATCATTTGTTGTATGTTTTTGTTGAATGCATTGATTTTTGTTTTGAATGTTCTACTCTGGTTTCTTTGATACTCTCTATAAAGCTGACGTTTGATTTTTATTTGGCGCATTATAAAGGGCGGCAGCTCGTGTAGAAAAAAGTGTTTTTGTAGTTTAGGTGTATTGTCAGTAATTATAGCGGATAGTTGGTTGTTGAACCTGTCGATAAATTCGCGGGATATTGGGACCTCTCTATTACCATCTAGGTATTCGTTTATTTTCCTGTCTATTTATTCTACATTTGCTTTACTAAAATTGTATTTTTCGGGAGTCGGTGGTTGGTTTATCGGGGTGCCGGTGTCTATTGTTACTACTATAGATAAGTGATCGCTTCCCAGATCCGGTGTAACTTCAACGTTGCTTATATTAGCCCTAATATTTTGCGTGCAAAATACTAGGTCCGGAGTTGTATCTCTGTTATTACGCATAATAAACGTGGGCGGAGTAATGATTTGTGTGAGGTGTGAACTTTGCAAAAAGTTTCTGATTTGTGTTCGTTTATTGCGTGTGGGGTTAAAATCTCCTATGAGTAGTACGTACTTAAATAATTTAGATTTAGTGAAGATCGTGTTTTCGATTAGCGCATTACTATGCACGTATACTAAAATTATATGTAGCCGATCGTCGAGAAACGGAACCGAGACATGGAGAGCGTTATTACGGGCATCGTTGATTTTTGGAGGATTTTCCTTGCGCATCCATGTGCCAGGATGTAGTTGTATAATTGCCCCTCCTCTTGTGTTACAGTTGACTGTATTACCGTGTTGTGTTATTGTTGTCCAGTCTCTGTAGTTGATGTTATCTTCCGGAGTGTTCTTCGTTTCGACGAACGCTGTACAGTTAATTTCTTTTTCTTCTATAATATTTTTTATCAGATGGCTTTTGTTACGATAGCAGTTCACGTTTGAATACAGTAATTTAAGGGCCATTATTGGGTATTATTTGGCGTTGACCTTGTGTAATCAGTTCCGTGGGTGACGGCTCATCTTGTTTGTGTACATCCACCATTAGGATGTACATCCAGTTGCCCGTGAATACTGCCACCGTGTCTATATTAAACTCTTTAATAAATCTTGCTCTTAACTTTTGGATCAATGCGGCTCAGTCTCTGGCGGAGGGGCTCGCACTTGTCTGTTATTGTTAGCCGCGGTCTCCGAGAAGCTGTCAATAATGTTGTCTTGCTTGAGTTTATTTAGCATGTATAATAGTCTTTCGCTCGGTGTATTTGATTTTAGTAAGAAGCCCTTGGTTGTTTGGAGAATAATATCTGGCCAGAGGTGCTACTTGGCTCCACTGTCTAGCCATTTCTAGTCTAGTTGAGATTTTGGTCGCGTTTATGAAGTACAGTAGTTTGTAATTTACCGACTCTTTAGTCTTAGCTGCTTGAGTATGCGTGGTATGTGTAGATGTTGTTCCATGTGTGTGTGTTGATGTTGAAGCCCTTTGCGAGCTGTTATGCGGTCGCTGTTGTTCGGGCTGATGCGTCTTTTCTGGTTGACTATCCGATGACGCGCTTCGATTTGTCATTTGTTTTTTTTCTTTTTGGCGGTCTACCTCTCGGCCTCACCGTAGTGAAACCCCCTGAGATAGTGGAGTCGGTAGGTGGGTTTACCTCCTCCGTTTCCACACCTTCCATTTCTCATATGAGTTTTGGCTCACCGTAAATCCTACAGCACTAGTATTATACAGCGTATACACATGGAGCGTTTCGTAAACACGTCTGCTCGCTAGCAAGGTATGATTTGTACAGTCCGATGAAAGGATTTTTTACTGTCGTCTGACTTGCATATGCTTTTCAATATTATCTTAAGGAGGTTGGATACCGTCTTTCTGGAGGGGAGGTGCGCGGTTTGCCGGGGAGGTAGTGTGCAAGAGAGAGGTCCGTGACGCGCCTTCTCTGGCGTATATTGTTGTACTATTCCGGCAGTTTTGTTTTTACGTTTTCTCGGCAACCAAGCAGACGAATCATTTCGGTCTTCGTAAAAGTTCTTTTCGAAAAAACAAGAAATGATTTGGTTCTGTTATCAACAATTGTTTATCATTTTTATTATACTTTCGAGCATAACGTTGAAGGTGCGTATAGTTGTCGCTATGTTGCCCATGCATAAGAGTGTAATTTCAATAATTAATTTCTCGATAACCATCTAGACGATTGACATGAAATTTGGCATGGAGATGTAATTTTTATATACGAATATCCTCAAAAAATTTGAGAGCGTGTTTATCATTTTGAGTTGGGTATCCACCCTCCTTAAGCAAAGTTCTTAGGTTTTCCATTCTGCGCATGATTCAAATCAGAGTTGGAAATAATGCATTTTTTAAAATGCATTATCGTTTTTTTTTACCCATTACTTTAAAAATGCATAATGGAATTCAGAACCATTACCCATTACTTTATCAATGAATAATGGAACTCATATCCGTTACCCATTATTTTTTTATGAGTAATGTAACTCATATCCGTTACCCATTACTTTTTCAATGAGTAATGGAACTCATATCCGTTGCCCATTACTTTTTTAATGAGTATAAAACTCACATTCATTACCCATTACTTTTTTAATGAGTAATGGAACTCACATCCATCACCCGTTACTTTTTTAATGAGTAATGGAACTCATATCCATCACCCATTACTTTTTTAATGAGTAATGGTACTCACATTCATTACCCATTACTTTTTTAATGAGTAATGGAACTCACATTCATCACCCATTACTTTTTTAATGAGTTGTTACGTCCCGTAACTTTTGGGTCCTGCATCCTTAAAAGAGAACTTGCATCAAGACGCTGGGGCAGGCAAATAGGGGCGCATATCGGGATGGATGCTCGGGAGCCTGGAGGGCCGCTACACCTACGACGTGCGACTGAGTGTCTATGAGCATTTAGCGCAGGTCTGGGTGGGCCTTCAAACTACGAGAGTTGGAGCTCGCGTGTCCAATATATCGACTTAGATTATTAATTAAACATTTAAATTAGGATCGACGGACCGTGAGTAATTCGACTCCGGCTTCATACAGGAGACAGAGCGTCCGCGAACTATGATATCGAGATGTTTACAGGAATGACCTAACCACTAAAGGGTCCCTGTACCTAAAGCCGCCTAGACGTCTGCGTCGTTCTTTGTGCAGTCGATAAACCTGAGAGCCATAACTTTTGCAATGCGACGTTGGGAGTCACACGTGGGCATCCAATGTTTTAAATAAGATAGGTACGTGAGATCAAAGACAAAGGATGGATTGTCGATCCCGCGAAAGACCTCGTCCGTCGACCTGTTTCATTTCCGGTGTTAACTCCAGTATATACAGTTCGTTTTTCGACCATATACAATCCTAGGTAGAAAGGGCTATATCGCGAACGAATGCTGTCGAATATAATTATAAATATGTCATCGGTCACTAGATGACAAATAATTAACCGGCGACGATTTTATATACCAACGCGACCAGTGAGATCACCTGTCGGCAGAGCCAAAACTTCTCAGAAGACGACCATACCAACACAGTGCAACTGAGAAGGAGGGCGTATCGGAGCTATGAGGATTGCAGTGGGCCAGAAGAGGATGGACCGTTGCAGCCTACTACTAACACCGCTACAGCGAGGGCACACCACAGCACGGGCGTAAGAAGAGAATGAAGAATAAGGAAGCTATGCAAGGCGGAAGCGGGAGGAGGACAGTATCATAGGCCTACGAGCAGCAGAGGGAAGGCGACGGAACTATGGAAACTCTCCTTCTCTGCCGATGGATACCCCGACGTCCCCTTGATGACTACTATGATTTAGGAACAAAAAGATTTAAATAATAATTGTGTAATCACCAGGCGGAGAGTTTGGGGAAGTGTAGATATTGGCATTGCGGATGGACTGACGAAGTATCGAAGAGAGAAAATATATGGTGATCACCGGGAATCGAACCCGGATTATTCAGGTACTAAGTAAGAGCGCTAACCACTGCGCTAATGTCACCTATATATTTCTCTCATTCGAATCGTCTTCTTATATGCAATGTAGGGCCGTCACAATTGTTTAAATTATACATATATATATATATACTAGGATTTTATTGTGGCTCGCGCGCTGCGCGCACTCGCAATCGCCCTCTACCAAGAGTGCGACCTCCGAAGGGTGCCCCCCCGAAGGGTGCCCCCCCCCCCGAAGGATGCCCCCCTCCCCTCCCCCCTCCCCTCCCATCCCCATCCCCCCTTCCGCCAAGCCCTGAGCCCGAATTATTCTAAGTCCCTCGATTCTTGACACGGCGGCGGCGGCGGCGGCGGCGGCGAGATCTTTTTATAATATAGAGAGATATATCTTCACAAGATTATATGTATATTATAGTTATTGGCTAAATTTAAGGCTTACTCCATTAGCTTTAGGATATTGTTAATTAATAATTTAACTCTAAATTGATAAATTAAATTCTTTAAATGAAGTTGTTAATTTACAAAAGTAAATTAACATGTATAAGTTGTCGAGATCGAAATCATTATCTTTGAAAATATATAAGTCATTGTTTATCGTTTTCAATAATTATTAATTGTCAATTAACAAATCGTTGCCTTGGAAGTTCAGGAGATTTATGTAAATGAGATTTCCATTATTTATAGATCGTTTAATTTATCCATAATCGATAATTGTTAATTATTAATATTGAGACCATAGTGTTAATAAGCTAGCTCTAAGACAAAAAGGCATGGTGGGGACGGCTGAATGAACTCATAGTGTGTGCCCCCTCCCAAGGGGTATCATTTGTATATCTTTGGCTGTCTATATAAGATGGAGCCCTTAAAGCTTCGAGTTAGTCGCGGTCCAGAGTTTTTTCGCGCATAAGGTTCAATTCGCCGCTCAGAGTCACACTGGTTACCCGAGCCTGTGTAGAAGTCAAATTTTGATAATCTGTCGTAGCGCGCGTGAGTTAAAGTTCGAGTCCGTCGTTCCCCGGTCTTTATTAATTTTTAATTATTTTAAAGTGCAAAATTCAGTGTTCATTTTTTTTTGTTTCAACTTAGTTTCTTTTTCCTAAATAAATCAAAGTGTTTTAAAATTCTATTAAGTGTTGTGGCATTAATTCATTTGCTGCACTCAACGACCACCCTACAATCGACTACTGTTGCCGTTCCCGCCGAAGTTTCCTGTCACCGTCGTCGTTACACCACTGTTTCCAGCTACCAGCCTACCGTTTTTACATCTACCCATCGGGTTTACAGCGGTACCGGTAAGTCAAGTTATTTTATTTATTATCAAAGTCGAAGAAACACCCTTAGGCCTTTTCCCGAGCTTTTACCCGAGAGGGTAGGCTCTAAACAAGGCCCATAACACCCATCCACCCTTTCAATTCACCTGTAATCTAGCGTAACAGGGAGAGCCTCACTCCCCTTTGCCTAGAGTGAATTTTCGGGAAAAAAGGATCTGTGCCGTAACAGAGTAATGGAACTCACATTCATTACCCATTACTTTTTTAATGAGTAATGGAACTCACATCCATCACCCATTACTTTTTTAATGAGTAATGGAACTCTCATTCATTACCGATTACTTTTTTAATGAGTAATGGAACTCACATCCATCACCGTTTTTTAAAGTAATGGGTAATGAACGTGGTAATGATGTGATAGTCCCATTACTTTAGAAAAATTTTCTTAATAAATAAATATATAAATAAATAAATCGGAAAATCGTTCAAAAAGTTAATAAATAAGTAGATGAATATCAAAATCGTTCGAAAAATTGAAAAATAAATGAATAAATATAATATCATTAGAAGTCTGCGGTTAATAAAACAGGTCACGATAGACGGGCGATTTCTCAGAGTCGAACTATCCGGATACCTGAAAATCTTAGCAAAATCTTAGTCCTTTGCGACATGTTGCATTTCTAACTTTTGACTAACTTTTAACTAACTTCTAACTTTTGACTAACTTTTAACTAACTTCTAGGTTTTGACTAAGTTTTGACTAACTTCTAACTTTTGACTAACTTCTAACATTTGTCTAACTTCTAACCTTTGACTAACTTCTAACCTTTGACTAACTTCTAACCTTTGACTAATTTCGAACATTTGACTAACTTTTGACTAACTTTTGACTAACTTCTAACTTTTGACTAATTTCTAACTTTTGACTAACTTCTAACTTTTGACTAATTTCTAACTTTTGACTAACTTCTAACTTTTGACTAATTTCTAACATTTGACTAACTTTCAACTAACTTCTAACTTTTGACTAACTTCTAACTTTTGACTAATTTCTAACTTTTGACTAACTTCTAACTTTTGACTAATTTCTAACATTTGACTAACTTTTGACTAACTTTTGACTAACTTGACTAACTTTTGACTAACTTCTAACTTTCAACTAACTCATAACTTTTGACCTTTGACTATCTTTTGTCTAACTACTAACTTCTTACTTTTGACTAACTGTTGACTAACTTCTAACTTTTGATTAATTTCTAACATTTGACTAACTTTCAACTAACTTCTAACTTTAGACTAACTTCCAACTTTTGACTAAGTTCTAACTTTTGACTAACTTCTGACTTTTAAAAGTTAAAAGTTAGTTATTAGGTAGTCATCAGTTGGTGAAAAGTTAGTAGTCAGTCAAAAGCTAGAAGTTAGTTGAAAGCAGAGTTGTGAAATTTTTAATGTGAAAATAATGGATAATTTTTTATGAAAAAAATTGATAATGGAACTCGAATCCACTACTCATTATTTTATTAATGAGCAACGGAGCAAAGGTCCATCACCCATTACTGTATTAGTGAGTAATGGAGCAG
Organism: Ephialtes manifestator; assembly: GCA_963970395.1. NCBI lineage: Eukaryota > Metazoa > Arthropoda > Insecta > Hymenoptera > Ichneumonidae > Ephialtes > Ephialtes manifestator. The sequence continues at coordinate 9,664,130 of OZ019970.1, forward strand.
AGGTCCATTACCCATTACTTTTTGCTTCCTCATAGAAGCAGCTTTTTCATGACATTTTTTTTTTCGAGATTTTCATGTCAGTACACTCAGAATGGGCCAAAACGTCGAGAAAAGTGATTTAGAAAAAAATGTCTGTATGTATTGTGTGTGTGTGTGTGTGTGTGTGTGTGTATGTTACACGATCGAAAAACGTAAACCTTTATAACTCGGGAATACATTGAAATATCAAGCTGAAATTTGTACAATAGATAGAGGGATCAAGCCTCATCGTTCATACAGATTTTTGTTAAAGTCCACTTCATCGTTAAATTATTACGCGTTTTTTAATTTTTTGAAAAATATCTGTTTACGCGATAACTCTTTCAATTTTCGAGATTTTGATCTTAAAATTGGTATGAATGTGAGCTTTCATACGCCGGTTATCGCTATTGAATTTGGTTGAGATCGGTTGAACCATTAAAATTTTATGATGTTTTGAATTTTTCAAAAAATTGACATTATCGCTCTATTGTAACTTTTGCAAAACTTCAGATAGCGACCTCAAATTTTGTATATAAATGAAACAATATTCAGCCATTATATATGTATAATTTAATGACGAACGGTATGAAATTTTTGATTTTATGGAATGTTGAATTATTTTTAAAAATATACATTATCACATTCACTTTCGGAAACGCTCTAATAATCACGAAATAACGTAATAACGAAATTGAAAAGCGAATCCACAACATATATATTCATCTAATTAAAACAAGGATGAAAATTAGAACCTTGCACATTGCTTCCTCATTATTTTTCGCGTTTTACAAAGCTTCCTCTAAGAGGAAGCTAAAAATTGAATAACATACTTCCCCATAGAGGTAGCTTTGTAAGAAGCGAAAAATAATGAGGAAGCAATGTGCAAGGTTCCACATACATCCTTGTTTTATCTGAAATACATGAAAACATTATGCAACATCGTTTCTACCCTTTTAACCTCTTAAGGTAACCTCTTGCGCATTAACCTTTCTGAACTTTAAGACTTAACATTTTTTTATATAATAGTTAAATCCCTTCGAAATGCGATTGCAAAGTTTCAAGCTGGATTATCGACTAAATTACCGAGAAAATAAATATTCAAAAAAGAATTCTTATGCACGGGCTCTTATGGGAAACTAACCGATTTCGTAACTCGGAACGAAAATTAACATGTATAAACTGAACTTTTATACAATATCAAATATGCTATGGATTCCTTAGAGTGTCACGATTCCGTATAAAATATAAAAAAGGGACATTATCGAAGTATTTGGGTGTAATTCCAACGTCGAACACTTCATCGCCACTCAGAAGTTACGGATAACCGGATGTAGCTGTTGTAATTAATTTATGGTTCAAGAACGTGCACAAGACTTAAAATATTAATTCATTTATTAGACGATACATTTTCACGTCTGCATGACACAAATGGTAAAAATATACTAGAACAGCTTGGAGACGAATCAACAATAACAAAAGACTGCAACTAATCGATACGCTCGATCGGTTGTGCCTAATTCGCGCTCCAACACGCCCCCTCGAATTGCACACTCTTCTTATCCAACCATCGATTGAATTCCGAGTAATTTCATGCATTTTTCGTGTTTTGGTTTTGGAAGGCCTTTCGTTAATAAATCAGCTGCCATGTCGTTTGTAGAAATGTGTTCGAGAGTGATTGGTCCTTCCTTCAGAATCTCCCGAACGAAGTGATATCTTGTATCAATGTGTTTTGATCTCGCATGGAAAACGGCATTTTTTGCCAACATTAAAGCACTTTGATCATCAATTTTTATTGATATTTTGTTGAACTCTGAGAGACCGAGTTCGAGCAAAAATCTTTGCAGGTACTTTGATTGTTTCATTGCCTCTGTAAGCGCCATATATTCAGCTTCAGTAGAGGAGAGCGCAACTGTACGTTGTTTTTTAGATTCCCAACAAATAATTGCGTTGTCCAAAACAAAAGCATATCCCGTGTAAGATCGACGATCAATTTGACAATTCGCACAGTCGGCATCCACAAATCCTGTTATACGACCAGAGGACTTTGAGTAAAGTATTCCTTGATTAATAATTCTCTTTAAATATCGTAAAACTCTTTTCGCCGCCGTCCAGTGCTGATCGCTGTAGCAAGTGTTGAATTGACTTAAAGCACCGACTATAAATGATATATCGGGACGGGTAGAAACGGATAAGTAATTCAATGCCCCGATTAGTTCTTGATAAGGTCTTTTCTCATTACGTTCTGTATCATTCCTTCTCAATTTTTGGCTGATATCAACTGGCGTTGACACGGGGTTGGCGTTTTCCATTCCAAATCGGTGTATTATATTGCGAATATATCCCGACTGAGAGATCGCAATAAATTCCTTTTGTTGAATGATTTCAATTCCGAGACAATATCTCGCATCTCCGAGGTCTTTGATTTCAAGTTTCTTCATCAATCCACTCCGAATATAGTTTAGTTCCGATGTATTTCGGTAAGCTATTAGTATGTCATCCACGTAAATGAGAACGAATAATAATTCTTCGTTTCGCTTCATCGAATATACGCATGGATCGCTCGTAGTTGGTTTCAGATTTAGAGACTGAAGTTCATAGTCGAACTTTTTGTGCCACTGATGGCCGGCTTGTTTCAAGCCATATAGCGACTTAATAAGTTTGCATACTTTATTACCCCCCCCGTAAATCGCTGATCATCTTTTTGGCTTGAATCGATATTGAATCGTTCATTCCTCTTCATTTGATGACCCGCGTAGAAAAAAAGAATCTTGTGAAGAATCTTTTAAAGAATCTTAAAAAAAGTCTTGAAAGAATCTTTAAAGGAATCTTGAAAAGAATCACGTATAGGATCCGGAGCAAGACTCTTTTCAAGATTCTTTCCAAATTTTTTTCCAGATCAAAACTCCGAATTTTTGTAATTTTTTTAGTTTAATTCAGTTGATTAGTCATATTTGATTGATCAGATCCGAAAAATAGCGTGATTTGATCAGATTAAAGCGATAAAATGAGAAAAAAAAAAAAAAATGTTGATCGTGGGACTTGAACCCTGGTCCCTCGGCGTACTATCCCGTTATCTTATCTATTCAACCACATCATCTTTCTTGGATAGCAGTAAAATTAAATGATATATGAGTGTCACTTGCTTTTTCAGAACTTTGTTTTTTTTTCGGAAATTACGGCGCGATGCGCGTTACCACTTTGCACCGTTTCACAGTATCTAGTTTCATTAAGAATTCATCTTTCACATTCAGTGATTGCTCCCTCATAAAAGAAACTTTATTTGCCAGAAAACATACGTTCCAAGATTTTCAAGTCAGGACACTCAAAATAGTCCAGAACGTCGAGAAAAGTGGTTTAGAAAAAATAAATAAGTGCATTCCGCAAACCTAAACCTTAAAATACATGAACCTGGTCTTCAAAAGTGTCCAGGTTTATTGCTTCGAAGCTCTCAGTGTCCAGATTGACGTCTCCATAGTTTTCGGTGTCCAGATCAACTTCTCCATAGGTGTTGGTGTCCAGGTCGAACTCTCCATAGTTTTCGGTATCCAGGTCGATATCTCCATGGCTTTCGGCGTCAGGATCGACATCCCGATGGCTTTCGATGTCCAGGTAGACATTTCTATGGCTTTCGGTATCCAGGTCGATATCTCCACGACTTTGAACATCAGGGTCGACATGTCCATGGCTTTTGGTGCCAAGTCGATATTCCCATGATTTTCGATGTCCACGTCGATATTTCCATAGTTTTCGGTGTCCAGGTTGATCTCTCCTTAATTTTCAGCGCCCAGGTGGATGTCCAGCACCTGGACACCGAGAAATATGGCGAGGTTCACGTGGACACCGAAAACTATAGAGAGGTCGACCTGGACACCGAAAACTATAGAGGGGTCGACGTAGGTATCGAAAACTATGGAGATGTCGATCTGGATGCCGAAAACTATGGGGAGGTCGACCTGGACACCGAAAAGTATAAAGGGGTCGACGCAGTGATGCCAGACGCTCCCTCGAAAAAGTACCGCACGCTCGCCGAGCTTCCCCCACCATGCGACGCTCGCTGGCGGGTGGGCGTGGCAACGCGCGCTCGGGCCACCGGGCCGGTGACGTCACGCGCGCCCGCACGACCGAGTTAGTGACCTCACGCACAACCAAGCCGTTGAGCTAGTGACGTCACGCGTGACGATTCACCGCGTTTTTTTAGAAAATTAATTTCTTTATAGGAAAATATCATGAATTATGTGACTAGAAAAATTAATTGGCAAAATTCCAATCTCTAGTCACATAAAATCGTACGTTTAACCCAAGTGGAAAATCATATATAGGGCAATATATATAATCTGTATAAGAAAATGGACATATAGAATTACTATGAGTTGTATATAATTTATATGAAAATTATATATAGTCTGCAGATTTTATAAAATGATTTTTTAATTTATTTTATTTATTTGACTGAAAATATATTGCACTATACATAATTTTTGTAGAATCTTCATATGTATTGTATGCAACATATAAAAATTTTATATGTCCATTTTCCTATATAGGCTTCATATATTACACTATATACAATTTTTATAGAGTTTCCATATCATTTTTCCACTTGGGAATCGTTGAATGTACAAGATATACAAGATGTATAAAGTTAAAAATTATTATATGAATCGTGACAGCGCAGAGACAGAGCTGAAGATTTGTAACCGAAAGGTCGTCAGTTCGATCCCATGCTTCTTATATATATATATATTTTTTTTCGCAAACGCAAATTTTTTTTTTTTTTGCTGTGCCTAAACTATTAAAACAGTTGAACGAACGAACAATATTTCGCCAAATTATTCAACTGATTTAATTGTTTAAGACACAGCTTTAAGCAATATATATATATATATATTTTCACAAACATATATAAATTAAGAATAAATTAAAAAATAAATGAGTAACATTTATAATTTATTCTTAATAATAAATTCTTATTATATAAACGTGCGCGTGACGTCACGCGCCCGGGAGGTGGGCGGGAGACGGGTCCTGACGCGTCAGTGAGGGGCGTGGCTTACGCGCGCTACGGCGAATAGTCGCAGGTACCGCGCGGGAGAATTTAGTCCCGCAGGCGCTCGGGAAGGGGTAAAAAAGTACCGCGGAGGTACTTTTACCTCGAATCTGGCATCACTGGGTCGACGTAGATACCGAAAACTATGGATATGTCAATCTGGATACCGAAAACTATGGAGATGTCGACCTGGACACCGAAAATTATGGAGAGGTCAGCCTCGACACTGGAAAAAATAGAGAGGTTGACGTGGACACCGAAAATTATGGAGAGGTCGACCTCAACACCAAAAACTATGGAGACGTTGATCTGGATACCGAAAACTATGGTGAGGTCAATCTGGACACTGAGAGCCTCGAAGCAATCAACCTGGACACTTTTGAAGACCAGGTTCATGTCTTTTAAGGTTTTTGTTTGCGGAATTTAATTATTAATTTTTTCTAAACCACTTTTCTCGACGTTCTGGACTATTTTGAGTGTCCTGACTTGAAAATCTTGGAACGTATGTTTTCTCGCAAATAAAGTTTCTTTTATGAGGGAGCAATAACTGAATGTGAAAGATGAATTCTTAATGAAACTAGATACTGTGAAACGGTGCAAAGTGGTAACGCGCATCGCGCCGTAATTTCCGAAAAAAAAAACAAAGTTCTGAAAAAGCAAGTGACACTCATATATCATTTAATTTCACTGCTATCCAAGAAAGATGATGTGGTTGAATAGATAAGATAACGGGATAGTACGCCGAGGGACCTGGGTTCAAGTCCCACGATCAACATTTTTTTTTTTTTTTCTCATTTTATCGCTTTAATCTGATCAAATCACGCTATTTTTCGGATCTGATCAATCAAATATGACTAATCAACTGAATTAAACTAAAAAAATTACAAAAATTCGGAGTTTTGATCTGGAAAAAAATTTGAAAAGAATCTTGACAAGAGTCTTGCTCCGGATCCTATACGTGATTCTTTTCAAGATTCCTTTAAAGATTCTTTTAAAGATTCTTTCAAGACTTTTTTTAAGATTCTTTAAAAGATTCTTCACAAGATTCTTTTTTTCTACGCGGGGATTTCTTGTAGTGATTCCTTTAACGTATCCGGTTGTTCCATAAATATTTCTTCTTCAATTATTCCATGGAGATATGCCGTTGTTATATCTAATTGGTGTACTTTCATTCCTAATCTTGCCGATAAAGCCAATATTAGTCGCACAGAACAGATACGAGCTACCGGGGCAAAGGTATCTTGGAAATCTACACCGGGCCGTTGAGTAAATCCTTTGGCTACCACGCGAGCTTTTCGTCTCTCGATTGTTCCGTCGGATTTGTATTTATTCCTTAGTACGATTCTGCAACCAATTATATTTCGATTTTGCGGTCTATCAACGATGCTCCAGGTATTATTTTTTATGAGACATTCCATTTCTTCCATAATTGCATCTCTCCATTCGCTTGCATTTATCCCAGAAATTGCTTCCTCCCATGGCACTTCCGCTAATTGTACAATACAATTATCTATATCTGGTTCGGATAAATCTTCGACATGTTTTCCAAGTTCTTCTTGGTTAGGTATTGTTTCTGTTGGCGTGTTTACTTCGACCATATTGTATCGTTTTGTAGGACGTCCGCATCGACCGGTTTTGATTTTTGCTGGTCTTCCTGGTCCCCTTTTCAACGTTGACCCGTTACGTATCTCGATCGTAGAGTTTCCATCGCCATTTTCTTCCGTTCCTTCAGATTGTGCTTCTCCTAATTCGTCTGTTATTTCAATTTGTTCATCATATTCCTCGAGATTTTCCTCATTTTCTTCATTAACTTTCGCATGGTTTTCAACGATTTCTACGTTTTGCTCGAATAATACTCTAGGATTATTTGTCGGTTCAGATTCCAATTCGATCGTTGGTTCTATTTCTATGAATTTTAACTTTTCGTTATTGACCGTATTCGAAATTTTTGTTGATGGATGATTCTTTTCCCTTTCATTTTCTTGAAAAGTGAAATTTTCTTGAAATCTCAGATCGCGCGAGACGATTATTTTATCTTCATTTTGCAGCCAAATTATGTAAGCTTTAGATTGATTATCGTATCCAACCAATTTGCATTTAATTCCGCGTGTGTCGAATTTTCTTTTTCCTGGACTTTTGTCCAGTGCGAAAGCTTCTTCTCCGAATATTCTTAGATGTTTTACGTCTGGACGCTTCCCATACATCATTTCGAAAGGCGTTTTTCCAGATAGTGCTCTTGTGACGCACCAATTCTTTAAGTAATTTGCTGTGCTAATAGCTTCCGCCCAGAGAGATGCAGGGAGACCCGATTGAATAATCAAACAACGTGCCATTTCTACTAAAGTTCGATTTTTCCTTTCCGCAATACCATTTTGTTGTGGCGTATGTGGAATCGTCAATCTTCTCTTAATACCTTCTGCTTTCAAATATTCCTCAAATTCTGAGCTGCAATATTCTTTGGCGATATCAGATTGAATGCATTTTATCGATCGTCCAGTTTGTTTTTCCATTAAGCTCTTGATTTCTTTAAAGATCATGAAAATATCGCTCTTGTTTCGAATGAAACGAACTTCGCACCACCGAGAGTGATCGTCAATGAATGTTGCGAAATATTTCGCCTTTCCTCTCGATTCAGTACGAAACGGTCCGCAAATATCAGTATGGATGAGCTCGAGTAACTTAGTACTTCTATTCGATTGTTTTGGAAATGGTTTAACTGAAATTTTTGCTTCAGAGCAAGTCGAGCATGAAGACAATTTTTCGTTACTTTTTAACTCCATTCCGATAACGATTTCTTTTCTGTACATTTCCAGAAGATCGTTTTCATTTACGTGACCAAATCTGTAATGCCAAGTCGTTATTTCATTTGCCTTATTTTCAGTTGATACCTTACAAGCTTCTTCTGTTTCGTGTGGAATGTAGTATAAATCGCCGATTCGATCTGCAACGAATTTAATTTTTCCGTCTTCGTCCTTCACTACAGCATGAGTTTTCTTGAATGTTACTTCATTGTTTTTATCTGTGATTTTTGCGACGGACATAAGGTTGGTTCGAAGGTCAGGTACATACAATGTACTTTCTAATTGTATTTCTCTTCTCGTTTTTCCGACCGATGTTTTAATTTGCACCGTACCCTTTGCCTTTGTTACGTCAAACCATGCAGTTTTTTGATCAACCGATGATTTACACGCTTTGTGTGCGATTCAGCTTCAGGTCTCCCGTGCTCTGGTCAAGAAGAATAAATTCTCCCTATTACCACACCTGCCGGTCGACACTGAATACGCAAGCTCCTTTTCGAGTCTAACCTTGCGGAAAATTACTCAGGACAGAGCTAAGAATGCGGTCCTAGCGCGAGAGAGGGAAAAATTAGGGGGAAAGGAGGGGTTTGATGGCTCTTTATAATTGAAAGAGGGGCAAAAACGGATTTCATCAAAAGGGGAATTTCACTTAAGAAAAATTGTGGTTAAAAAATGTTTTACGTGTATAAAGAAAAAGTATCGTACTTACTGTGTTTTAAATGTTTTCCGTACTTGAAATGTTCTTCCAAGTTTCAATTGATACGATTAATATTCCATATGTAATTAATCGAAAGTAAGGTTCTCGATCGTCCGTAATATGAAGCTCCTCCGAATTCCAATCGGAAATAATGGAAATCCAAAATGTTGTAGATAGAAGATTAGCTTCGGCGTGGAACTTGTTACAGAATAAGATTCCAGATGTAATAAATCGAAAATAAGATTCTCGATTGTCCGTAATATGAAGTTCGTCCGAATTCCAATCGGAAATAATGAAAATCCAAAATGTTGTAGATAGAAGATTAGCTTCGGCGTGGAACTTGTTACAGAATAAGATTCCAGATGTAATAAATCGAAAATAAGATTCTCGATTGTCCGTAATATGAAGTTCGTCCGAATTCCAATCGGAAATAATGAAAATCCAAAATGTTGTAGATAGAAGATTAGCTTCGGCGTGGAACTTCTGGTGGAGGGTAAGATGGCGGTTAATACGTTGAAATAATTATCACACAAGGTTTCGTCGGATTACGGGTTCCAGATGTTTATTCAAAAATAAAGTTTAATCAACTGAAATTGGGTGATTCCAAACCGCGTAAACTTTCGATATACTTGCGTTCAATACCCCTTACATGGAAACTTAAAAGTAATAATCGCAACGTTTAATTAAATGTAAATTCCGTTATCCTATAAAAATTGTAGTGATCGGGTTTCAAAATTGTTATTCAAATGAAATGTCGATATATTGCAGAATAAGTTTTCTAATGTCGGATGACTTCTCAAATAAATTGTTAATTGCGAATTGAGCTGTTCAGACAAAGGACTGACTCGAAGGCCCCGCCCGTATCCTGAGTTTAATTCGCTGAACAAGGAAAGATTTATTCACTCCACTGTGAAACGTTGAATCACTATTCGGTTTGACAAAAAATACGTTTATTAAAACTGGGAATTTAAATTTGTAAAAATGGAAAATCAATACGTTACGAAGTTAGATTCCAGATGTCAGATGAATTCTCAAATAAATTGTTGATTCCGAATTAAACTGTTCAGACGAGGGACTGACTCGAAAGCCACGCCCGTATCCTGAATTTAACTCGTTGAACAATGGACGAGTTGTTAACTCCACCGAAGAACGTTGAATCACTATTCGGTCCGACAAAATTATGTTTCTTTAAAACGAGAATTTAAATTTCGTAAAGTCTTTTATGAACTGAGTCTGCAAAATATTCTTCCGTCGTTACTTTTTCTTTATACTCGGTGCTTCTAATTCTACTCAATTCGGTGGCTAATTGCCAGTCGAGCACCCGCAAAAAGTTCGCTAAAAAATGAAGTCCTCTACTCTACTGTAAGGTAAGCTAAACTGCAAGGTTAGCTAAAAAACTCAAAAACTCTAACTTCTAACTGAGTCCGAATCGACTGCTCGCTCCGGCAAAATCGCCGCCTTTTATAGGAGTGACCACCCCCCTATCTTTCACCCACTCCTTCTTTTTAGGTATTAGACTAAATCTCCTTATAAGGGATCGCAAGAGTGGATCGCGTGATGCTTCGCAATTCGGAGGGGCGGAGAACAAAATGGCGTGATTTTTCGGTTGCTACCCGTGGTGTTCATTATTTCGCATAGCGACCGAGCTCCCGTTTGCCCGCCCGTATTTCCAAGAAGATGTCGTCTCAAGGCCGTTACCTCTTGCTTCGATTGCTCGGTTAGCAACTAGCTTATTCGCAAACTCCTTAATTCTAACTCGCTCGTTGCATCGGCGCCGCTATCGTTTCCCGGAATTCTTAATATAGATCTCAGGAGTTTCGAGCGTCTCTATACCAACCAACGAATTGAACAGCCTGTTGCTTTACATGAAAATATTCGTTACGTTTATTACGTGTCGCGTTAATCAACTACCTTATTTTTATAATGTATTATACATGTATTACGACAAAATAACTAGATACGAGGTTTTCATTAGTATAATTCAATACGATGTGTTCTGATCATGATCCCAATATAATTATTGGAAGTGATTTTGAATTAATAATGGTAATAATGCTTGTTGTTATTTTGTCGTAATTATGTGTTATTGTTCGTCGTTACAAATCATTATAGTGTTGCAGAATAGTTTTCGTTAATATATTTTCCTAGGTCTTTTTATCTGGCGACTAAATTCGCATTACGCTTATATTTGGTTACAAATTCCAAAGTTTTAATTACTGTATAATTGACTTTTATTATTTCGTTACGAATGTAGTTTTGTCAAATTTTATTTAGCATATATTTTGTGTTTTTAATCCTTATTCATCGTAGAAATGTTTCTCTCTGTCTCTCTCCCTCTTTCTCTCTAGTGTTTCTTCGCTTTATCTTCTCTCTTTGAATCGCGAGCAGTAGCGGCTTTGACGGAGAGAACTAAATCCGTGACCTTGAGTTAAATATCTACGTGACATCAGTATTTATTGAGATTTCGTTTCAATCTCGATATAAGGTCGCAATTGTTTTCATAATTACTAAGTTTCTCTGTATGTATTACGACAAAACAAACAAATACAAGATTTTCGTTAATATAATCCAATATGAAGTTTCTGATCACAATCCCAATATAATTAGTGGAGGTGATTTTGAATTAAGAATGGTCGTAATTTTTGTTGTTATTTTGTCGTACTTATGTGTTATTATTTTCATCATTATGAACTATTATGGTTTTTGTAGGATAACTTTTGTTAATATAGTTTTCTTATGTCTATAACGTGGTGACCCAAATCCGCATCGCGCCTTTAAAATATTTGGTCTCGTAATTTACAAATTCCAACGTTTAATCACTTCGTTTCTGCATAATTAACTTTTATTATTTTGTTATAAGTGTATTTCTCGTCAAATTTTACTTAGCGTATATTTCGTGTTTTTAATCCTTCTTCATGATGTCAAAATATTTCTCTCTCTCTAGTGTTTCTTTGGTTTGTATTTTCTTTTGAGTCTCGATTTGTGACAGAATTAATGAAAGGAACGGAATCTGCGACCTTTAATAATTTGATTTAGACTTCTACGTGACATCAACATTTATTGGGATTTCGTTTCGATCTCAATACAAGGTCGCAAGTATTTCCCACAATGGATTTTTGATCCATAACAGCAGTCGGTAATTTCTCTTGATTAGTAATGAGAAGCCGTCTTTAATTTTAAGAGGGCGTGGAGGAAGATTTCTTAAAGCAACATAGTTACTCCAGGGGTACCCATTTGACCAGGGAATCTGCCCTGCCAACTCCGGGTCCCCTCTTTATCTAGCCGGTAAGACAGTATTTATGCCTGTCCGTTCTCCTTTTGTCGCCCTCTTGCGTCTTCAGTCACGTAGGCGCAGTCTTCTACCTCCTCGATTATTTCTCATATTGGGAGAAGAAAAAGAAAAGATGGCGCGGCTAGGCGAGCGCCTCTATGGCGATACGGGCCCACCGCACCCCGCGAGACCTCCCGATAGCCCCCGAACGTGACTGAGTGCTTGCGGCAGGCAACCAGCGCTCGGCGCGAAGTGAGGCGCGCGCGGCCGCGGGACCGCATCCCAACTACAGATAGCCCTCGTAAATGAGAACTTTAGGCCATACAGCAAAATTTCGCTCCGTTCATATCAACTATTCGTACCGGATATTATTATTCGCGAGAATTTATTTTGTTCTCGACCGATATTGTAAAAATTGATCTCGCCTTTATTTATTTTATTTTCTAGAGAGAAAAAATAAAATGAAGTTGCGTCAGGACGTAACACCTCCCCCCCTAAAATGATTATTAGGGGAAGCCTAATAATCAAATAACTGCCCTCAGTTATTTCTAGATCGTAGCCTCAATGTATAAACTTTGGTATATAAGTTTTGTTTAATCACAATATTTTTTTGTTACTTGTCTTTGGAATTTGTAAATGACTTTCTTTGGTCACGCGTAACTGGTAGTGTTCTAACTCAACTTTAGCGTAAAAAAAATTTTAGTGTAATTACTTATTTCATTAAATTATCAATTCTTTCCCCTTTTTTTTTCTTTTTTTTTTTTTTTTTATAGGGTTGTTTCCTCTATTTCTTATCTTTATCGGGATATATCTATATATGTTCACCTCGTTTTTTTTTTTTTTCTTTTTTGATAGTTAAATTTAATATAAAATAATAATGAATTAAAAAAAATAAAGCCCTGGGTAATATTGAACGCTTAATTCAAGATTGCATGCTTTCTTAATCCTATCAATACTCGCGTAAGTGTTGTCCGATGTCGAATTCGTACGTATTCCTTGTTGTTTTGATGAACAGAGAGGTTGCTTCCAACGATCTTTAATTGTCGTCTGTCGATGTGTCTTCCTCTTTCGCGTGTTCTCCCTTGGGTCGCCAATCTTCGAGTTGTTCCTCGCTGTCGGAATCGGTTGAACTATCAGATTCCGTGTCTTCGTCGGACCCAGGCACAGACGGATCGGTGCGATAACTTCCATAGATCATCCGGTAGTCCATCTGGTAGCAATAGGTCGTATTCGACCAGCGTATGACGGGTCCCTCCAAAGTGACGGCTTGTCCGATATTTCTAGGCAGGTATGGATGTATCTCTCTCCATACCGCTGAGAGTATCCAGTTCCATTCTCTAGGTGCGTAAATATGCTCGAATGGTGCGGGTAGAGTGTGGTAGCGGTGCCTTCGACCTTCCTGGTGCGTTAAACATTTCTTTCCGTGTGGCCACATCCAGGTTTCCTGTGGGTGATGGTTCCTTGTACGATCGATCATTCTTGCAACTGAAACTAAAGATCAAATTAAAAAATAACAAAAAATCAGTTTTTATTATTTTTTTTTAATTAATTAATTAATTAATTAATTAATTTATTTATTTTATTATTATTATTTGGCACAAGATGTAAAAGAAATATATATATATATCTATATGTTTTCTTCTTGCAACCTTTGAATATAATTCAACGTATTTTTGTTAGTAGAGTAAGTGATAGTTCCTTTAAAATGCATATTTCTCATCCTCTTCATTAGTTTTTATTTTCCTCTTTTTTTTTTTTTTTTTTTTTTTTTTGATTTTTAGTTAAATGTTGTAAAATGCTGTCCTCTCATTTTACCTGTAGTTTTATATACTTCAACCTTTATTACGTAGCTCCCTGCACTTCTCCTTTCGTTGAGAAAATGATGTCTCCTTTTGGTCGCAAGGTGTATCGACTCTTTCGCAGGACTTTCGATGTTCCATATTGACGTCTGTTCTGGAGGTCCTAAGATTTTTTTTTTTTTTTTTTTTTTTTTCACATGTGAATATCATCCTATGGTTGCTGTTTTGATCATTAATAAAATCATTATTATAGTTCATAACGTCAAAAATATAAAAAAATAAATGTCATATTATTATTATTATTTTTATGTTGTATAATTTTTTGTCTCTGATCTCTTTCTTTTAGCTGTGCCAAATTAAACTCACAAAAATATTAACGGAATTCATGGGATTGAATTCGATTATTCAGCATGTAATTGTAAATAATTGGAATATTAATGTCTCAATGTAAATAATGTGGTTGTAAATAATTTAACTGTAAATAATTTAAATGCAAAGGATTCAATTGTAAATAATTTAACTATCAAAAATTATCACATCTTCTCTTGAACCATTTTTTCTTCGCTATTAGATCAATCTGGGGAACCTTCAAGGGTAATGGTGCGTTAAATAATGAAGTTCAAAGGCCAGTGTGTGCGATCAGTCATAATCTATTGCATGAACCCATTTAGGATGCAAATAGTAAAACAATTAGCTTTTGACAATTCTCTTTCAGTAACACGAGGCTCAGGCCACTTCGAATTCCACCTCACAGTCACAAATAAATATCATTTCATCACATTTCAATAATTCATTATCATCAATAGACTCACGAACGATTCCTAATGTATGGTTTTCATCATTTCATTACGATTACATAAATCCAATTTACATTATAATTGCATGACCATTTCATTATAATTTTATCAGTAATTTTCATTATCATTTCATTATAATTTCATAAATAATTTTAATTATCTTTGCATGATCATTTCATTATAATCTCATAAATAATTTTCATTCATTCTCCTATTTCATAAATAAATAATCCGCAATAAACAATTTCCATTAATAATTCTTCATGAATAATTTCTATTAATCATTCTCATCCGTCAATAACTTCCAACAATAACTCTCCAACATAATTCCCATACAAACAGGCACACTTTATAATCGGTAAATAAACGGTGACTTAGCTGAGCGTTTGACATTGAGTCGGCGCGAAGACGTTGCGTCCTATAGGCTCAGCATGTGGAGCGCGGCGTGCGGAGAGTAAACAGAGTCTGCCCCAACGGACTCGACGGCCAATTTGAATCTCGCCCGTCGAACGGTATTTCTCTCAATAAGTCCTTAGATTGTTTTAAGAAGGCTCAAAATTCCCGTATTAGAGCAATTTTCCCATAATGACTCCCGTAGAATGTGTAGGTGGAAATTGGAGCGCAGCGCGCGTGCAAATCGTAGATCTTGAATTATTTTTATGGCCAATTCGGGGCCTATCCTCTTAATTTCTCTTATTTTTCGAGAAAATATATATAATTTTAAAATAGAGGTAGAGACCAAAAAAACCCAGCCACCGGTCGTCCTGTGTAAAAGTAAAAGAAGACCGATGTAAAGGACGGCCATGTGGTTGCTACCAATTGCCAATAGCAACGTTAAGAAAAATGCGTTTGTTTTTAAAAAAGTAAAGCACCAAAAATACCTGCTTTTAATCCAGGAGGCAGATTCACTTCAAATAAAGTGCTATTTTATTGGATTACTTCCAAAAAATGAATAAATCACAAAAGATAAGCGTTTCGATTGTCGAGCACATGCGCTCGACTCTCTGGTGAACCGGTGACTGGGATGAGGCAATCGCGAATTTTCGGCAGATCGCCGTTACCTTAGGGCGTACCTGTAGCACGCGACAGGTGTTAAGGCTAACGCGCGCGGTCAACGGAGTAACGAGAGCCGCTGGATGCCGAAAATTAGAGCAGTTGCGGGCGAGCGCGAGTGGACAAATTACGCTCCGCGCGCTACCATACCGGCTATCGTGTGACGCATAAGCGATCCGCTACATCTATCCCCCTTAATTTGGAGGATCGAGTACATGCATGCCTCTTGATGATACAAATTACCTCACACATAACCCATACGTCACGCAGATCACACTTTTATAACTTTGTACGCAGCACTGAAACGAGATGCAAGGAATGCATGATTAATGACATTAGTACTGCTAGACAGGCTCATGGTATTTACGGAGGCTAAGTTTATTATAGACACCCTTAATGATTTTTGGATCATCTCGATCTACCAGCTGGAATGCATTGCTTCCGAATATCTGAGCGATACGGTACGGTCCGTAAAATAGGTGGAAGAATTTACTTGTCAGATGCTCATGCGCATTGGAGGGGTACGGAACTCTAATCAATACGAGATCACCGGTTTTCAGATCTACGGCCGAGATACCTTTCTGATTTCTACACCGATTTTCAAAGCTGAGTCGAAGCCGTTCGTTCGCGAGAACAATCTTCCTCTCATGCGAGACGCCGTCACTGGCGGGAAAGGAAACAAGTTTTTCAATCTCGTCCCGTGGTTGGTAGCCAAAATGCAGTTCATAGGGCGTGAATCCAGTACTCATATGAGTCATAATATTTAACAAGGTCTCGATTCGCGGAACATGCTTCGCCCAACTCGAATGCGCATCGTAACATAGAGTTCGGAAGAGGCGACCGAGTTCCCTCATAACTCTTTCGGTCGGATTGCTCTGCGGATGGCGAATAGAGCAGAAGCGCACCTTAATTCCATTTTGCTCTAAACTTTTCCTCCACCTAGGTGACGTAAATTGGGTCCCATTATCCGCCAATACAGCCAACGGTTTGCCGAGCTCAACCACATATTTCTCTAAAAATTTTTTCAATACAATTTGCGTTGTAGCCTTTTTAACAGTATATAATTTGACGTATTTCGAAAAAACATCTACGACGACAAAAATATATTGCACGCCTCCTACCGAACGAGGGAGTGGCCCGTAAAAATCAACCGTAGCAAGATCTCCCGGTTTTTCGGCTTTGACCATTTGATATTCTCCCTGCATTGAGACATTAATGCTCTTCACGCGTTGGCACATATCGCAAGACCGCACATATCTTTTAACCTCCCGATTAATATGATCCCAGTGGAAATATAGGCGGATATACATAAGCGTTTTAGCTGCGCCTGGATGTCCTAGCTTCTCGTGGAAGTATCGAATAATTTTCGGGGATACAACCACTGGAATGACGAGCAGCCAGCGCTCAGTGTGGCGATAGAACCGAAAAAGAATATTGTTGTGTAGGTTGTATATGTCCGACAATTCACCACTTTTCACACCATTTATGACCCTCGCAATAACTTCATCCTGTAGCTGTAATAGCCGTATCGACAGCAGCGATTCGCGCAACTCGGGCGGCAAGTTGTCTAACCCCTCGGACAACTTAAAAATCGCATTCGTGGACGCCCCGGTCGCAACGTTCAAAGGCAAAATTTGAAGAATCGCCGACACCGTCAACATGCCCGGCTCCTCTTCTTCAAACTTTCCTTCTGGGTGCCTCGAGAAAAAATCAGCCACAATATTATCCTTACCCATACAATAAGTAACGGTAAACGTATACCGGGATAAGGCGAAAGACCATCTTCGTAGACGGGCAGTATGGTATTGCGTCGAGTTTAGAAACGTAAGGCCCTTATGATCGGTAATTATTTCAAAACAACGGTTAGTTAAATAGGTGTGACACTGCAAGACAGAATACACGATAGCTAAGAGCTCTTTCTCAGTAGTACAGTAATTAATTTCCGCGGCATTTAAGCAGCGGCTGACGAGTGTAATAACGCACTTTTCACCTTCGTCGTTCGTCTGGAACAGCACCCCACTAATCCCCCTATCCGAGGCGTCGGTCTGGAGTTGAAACTTCTTTCCCGGAATCACGTGCCTCAGCATTATCGAATCAACAAAATTAAGTTTTAGTTTTTTAAACGCAACACTATGCTCTGCCACCCACTTCCATTCTCCTTTCCCCTTAAGAAGCGACCTGAACGGATCGACGAAGGTTGCATGTTTTATACTGAATTGCCGATAGTAATTGCAGATTCCGAGGAATTGCTGCAATTGCTTCTGATTTTTAGGCTCGGCGAATTCTTCTATAATTTTGAGCTTGTCGGGAAGGGGACGGATCCCGTCAACAGAGAGCAGATAGCCGAGAAACTCCACGGATTGTCGACAAAAGTGTGATTTGTCAAGTCGCAACGTGAAATTACCTTCTTGAAGGCGCGTGAACACTTGTGTTAAATGCGAAAGATGCTCCTCAAAGGACGCGGAGGTTATAAGGAGATCGTCAATATAGGCGGTAAGAAAGCGATCGAATGGCCGATCGAAAACGTGGCTAATAGCTCGAATAAATCCACTCCCAGCCGTCTTGAGGCCGAAAGGGATGCGGCAGAACTGGTAAAGCGTCGACCCATACAAAAAAGCCGTATATGGGCGCGACGACTTTTCCAACGCAATCTGCCAGTAACCATTTGCTAGATCGGAGGTTGACATGTATTTAGCACCATAATATCGTTGCGTGAGCTCGCTTATAAGTGGTGGAGACTCGTTGTCTGCATCGATCACTTGATTAATAAACCGAGCGTCCAGACATATCCGCAACCGACCGTCTTTCTTCTGCACAATTCTTAAAGGATTACAATATGGACTATCTGAGCGTTCAATAATGCCATTCCGCAGCATTTCGTCCAATTCCGCCTCTACCGCTGGTCTTAATGCATGCGGAACCGGATAAGAACGACGGACTACAGTTTTCGGGGTAGTCAGCGTGATTTTGTGCTCGTAGGTTCCGGCGGCAATCATCTTAGCGGAAAACAATAGCTTGAATTTGCATAATAAGTTAAACATCTCTGACCGCTGTTCTCCGGTTAACTCGAGAAGAGATCGAACGAGATTCTGAATGTCATCGAAAAAATTTTGATCCTCGCCTTCTACATATAAACGGCAGGATCGGTACGTGTCTAAATCCTCCTCTGAGACACATTCTTCGAACTCTTCGACAGACAATATTTCGCACGTTCTTTCGAATATTGGAGCGGTACATTGTGTGTCCTCCATAGCAGTAACCTTTGTTATGGCCGCTTGATTCAATATCATACAGTCCCCCGGAGGCAGTACACGATTGGATTGACCCTGAAATAACCCGCTCAAATCCTCGTCTGAATCGATAGCCGATACTTTTGAATTGCTCTTAAGAGTGCCTTTCGCACTTTGAGCCATATTTCCGATAAATTGCTCTCTATCACTGCCCAAATCAACACATACAGTAGGAAGCGTTGACCCATTTGTATTCTGTGGCGCTTCAACGACTTCTTCGATCACACAAGCCTCAACGTCGGATTGTTTATTATGACTTGCATGCCTCACGCTCTCGGATTCGATAGCGCGAAATATCTTTACTACCGGAGTGGTAACATAATTCGATTGCATGGTGTTTCGAGGCAGAAATTCACTATACGACTTTACTTTTCTGTTGCTTTGCGGATTTGACTCGCTCTTGTTAGATACAATTACATTCTCGGACACATCATGTCTATTAACGGATGCCCGCGTTGGGATTACCTCAACTGCCTTTCGGTGTTCCTGGACCGTTATAATTTGAATGTAAGTAACATCATCGTCAGTCGACGTAAGCATGCGTTCCCGACAAGCATTGCCAAACGAAATAAACTCCTCGGGCACTCTATAATCATCGATGGTAAATAAAAGTCTCTTATAATCAATTACTGCCTTTTTATCATGCAACCAATCATTACCCAAAATCATGTGGGACGATAAGTACGGGACAATCAAAAATGTGGCTGAAAGCTTACTCTCCCCGCAGATGATTTCTAATAATACTTGTCGCTTCACCTTAGTGGGTTTTTTACCAATAGCAGTTGTGATAATCATGTTTGCCACCGGTAATTCGAGTATTTTAAAATGTTTTTGAATATATTCATAGTATTTGTCGGAGACACAAGTGACTTGGCTGCCCGTATCAACCAACGCAGCAATAGGAATACCAAAAATGCTAACGAGCAACTGAGGGCACTTCCGAAATCGGACAATATCAGGATCCGCATTTGGTTCATTTGTAATTCCCGTAATCAGATCCTCAAAAACATCGAATGGATATTGAGGCGTCGAAGGACCTGTACTCAACGCCCCCATTAAGAGTTTAAATCACCAGCCTCACTTGACAATACATTATTATCGAGGATCGGAGGCGGCAACGACAAGTTAGGCACGTAAGGCGTGAAACTCTCTGACCCCGCGGTCTCGCCGTAGTTGCCTGACGGCATTTGATTGGCTGGATTGAAGGAGCCATTATGAATGCTTGATACATTTGGATTTTGGTTCGGCGGTGGCTGCGACGAGTTGTGTGAAAAAGTATAATTCCCCTGCCTTCGCGGGTACTGACCACCCGAGTTATGCGAGGAAGCGCCACTAGCACCGGCGTAATTACCACGAGACCCACTATTAGAATTATTCGCGTAACTCGGGACCGAACTAGTATTATTTTTCCGAGTGCGCTCTCTTTCTTCATTTACCAGATCTAAATGAGCCAAAGCGCTAGATACTGCGTTTACATCCGAGAAATCGACCGCGACCATGGATTCACGCACGCGCACCGGTAATTGCTGAACGACTGTGTAGTTCAGTTCGTACACTTCCGGTTGCGGTACAAAATGTTGCGCTTCGGTTACCTGCTGCAAGAAAAACGTCTGCATCGACCCCATATTCGCTGCATAGCGGCGCGACAACCACTGACTTTTTATACGTACGCGGACTGGCACCGAGAAAAATTCACTTAAAAAGGCTAGCTTGAACGTTGCGTATGTTAAACAGTTCCGACGATTCGCGTTAAACCAAATTCTCGCACGACCCTCCAACGCATTTTCTACAATAAGCATTCGACAATTCTCAGTCACCGCTTGCTGCACGAGAAAATATTTTTCGAGATGGTCCAAAAATTCTCGAGGGTGTGTTTTCGTGTCATTCTCGAATTTTGGAAGACGAATATCTAATTTAATGGTACGAAAACCGCGCATGAGCCCATCCAACATACCTTGTTCATTTCCCGGCGGATGTAGTGGAAGATCTCCCTGAGGGTGTAGCACATTTTGATTCTCGAGCTGACGATTGACCAAGGGCCTCAGAGCATTCAATTCATTTTGATGTGCGGCTATTTGTGCACGTAAATTCTGAAGCTCTTCCATTAGTGCCGCAGCATTCACGCCTTGCATCTCGCCGTGCATTCGATCGAGTTCGGCGCGCTGCTGCGCTAACATCTCTCGCTCTTCCCTCACTCGTACCAATTGCTCATCCAAATCTCTGCGCTGAGCCTCACCTAGATCACTCGATAAATTAGAACGTGCTCCATCCATTTCGCTTATGGACGTCTTATCCTTTTTTACTCTTTTAACTGTCGATAAAGGAGACATTAAATCCTGAGCGTTCAAACGCGAACGTGTGGAAGGCGGAGTACGACTGAGTGACATTAAAATGGATTAAGCAAATTATCACAATACCCCTCACTACCGTAGTATCCTGACTCCAAAAAATCAACAACACCATACAAGATTTACCCTGTCGGGTCCCTGTTCGGGCGCCAATTGTATAATTTTTTGTCTCTGTTCTCTTTCTTTTAGCTGTGCCAAATTAAACTCACAAAAATATTAACGGAATTCATGGGATTGAATTCGATTATTCAGCATGTAATTGTAAATAATTGGAATATTAATGTCTCAATGTAAATAATGTGGTTGTAAATAATTTAACTGTAAATAATTTAAATGCAAAGGATTCAATTGTAAATAATTTAACTATCAAAAATTATCACATCTTCTCTTGAACCATTTTTTCTTCGCTATTAGATCAATCTGGGGAACCTTCAAGGGTAATGGTGCGTTAAATAATGAAGTTCAAAGGCCAGTGTGTGCGATCAGTCATAATCTATTGCATGAACCCATTTAGGATGCAAATAGTAAAACAATTAGCTTTTGACAATTCTCTTTCAGTAACACGAGGCTCAGGCCACTTCGAATTCCACCTCACAGTCACAAATAAATATCATTTCATCACATTTCAATAATTCATTATCATCAATAGACTCACGAAAGATTCCTAATGTATGGTTTTCATCATTTCATTACGATTACATAAATCCAATTTACATTATAATTGCATGACCATTTCATTATAATTTTATCAGTAATTTTCACTTGTAATACCACAAGAGCTTTGAAATTATCGGATATTTCCTGACAGGTTCGTTGCAAACAAATGAACGAGTCAAGTTTTCCAGGTTAAAAAATCACGAGCGCGTAGCGCGAGTGATTTTTCTGGAAAACTTGACGAGTTTATTTGTTTGCAGGGAACCTGGAGGGAAATATCAGATTAATTTCGAAGCTCGAGTGGTATTCGGGGGATTATTTTTTCTATTCAAATTGCGACAAATGGAATTGCACCATGAGACAAAAATTATCATTCTGACAAGGAAATTTCATAATCAGAACAAAAACCTATGTTGCATCCAACACATATTTTCTCTCTGCACAAAATGCAGTGAATTGCGCCCAAATCGATTTTTTACTCTTTTCTGTATTTGCCGGGACATTTTGTTTTATTTTTTTAGCGATGTTCTGAAGCGATTCATCACCAAATCGCTTTTTTGACTCACTCATATTGACGACCGTTAATAGTACCTTGACGTTTTAAAGATTCGCAGAGGTTACAAGTGTCAAAAAAATTATTGTTTATCGCTTAGCAACCGAGCCGGGAAATTTTCGAAAAATTATCGATATAATTTTACCCTAGCTGTACCACGTGATGTTGAATACCGCGCTCTGATTGGTCGAAATTGGAGTTGAAAAAATAATCATTATCATTTCATTATAATTTCATAAATAATTTTAATTATCTTTGCATGATCATTTCATTATAATTTCATAAATAATTTTCATTATCTTTCCATGATCATTTCATTATAATCTCATAAATAATTTTCATTCATTCTCCTATTTCATAAATAAATAATCCGCAATAAACAATTTCCATTAATAATTCTTCATGAATAATTTCTATTAATCATTCTCATCCGTCAATAACTTCCAACAATAACTCTCCAACATAATTCCCATACAAACAGGCACACTTTATAATCGGTAAATAAACGGTGACTTAGCTGAGCGTTTGACATTGAGTCGGCGCGAAGACGTTGCGTCCTATAGGCTCAGCATGTGGAGCGCGGCGTGCGGAGAGTAAACAGAGTCTGCCCCAACGGACTCGACGGCCAATTTGAATCTCGCCCGTCGAACGGTATTTCTCTCAATAAGTCCTTAGATTGTTTTAAGAAGGCTCAAAATTCCCGTATTAGAGCAATTTCCCCATAATGACTCCCGTAGAATGTGTAGGTGGAAATTGGAGCGCAGCGCGCGTGCAAATCGTAGATCTTGAATTATTTTTATGGCCAATTCGGGGCCTATCCTCTTAATTTCTCTTATTTTTCGAGAAAATATATATAATTTTAAAATAGAGGTAGAGACCAAAAAAACCCAGCCACCGGTCGTCCTGTGTAAAAGTAAAAGAAGACCGACGTAAAGGACGGCCATGTGGCTGCTACCAATTGCCAATAGCAACGTTAAGAAAAATGCGTTTGTTTTTAAAAAAGTAAAGCACCAAAAATACCTGCTTTTAATCCAGGAGGCAGATTCACTTCAAATAAAGTGCTATTTTATTGGATTACTTCCAAAAAATGAATAAATCACAAAAGATAAGCGTTTCGATTGTCGAGCACATGCGCTCGACTCTCTGGTGAACCGGTGACTGGGATGAGGCAATCGCGAATTTTCGGCAGATCGCCGTTACCTTAGGGCGTACCTGTAGCACGCGACAGGTGTTAAGGCTAACGCGCGCGGTCAACGGAGTAACGAGAGCCGCTGGATGCCGAAAATTAGAGCACTTGCGGGCGAGCGCGAGTGGACAAATTACGCTCCGCGCGCTACCATACCGGCTATCGTGTGACGCATAAGCGATCCGCTACAATGTTATCATTGTTATTGTTTTTTTTTTCTATATGCACTTACTAAACGTTGATTGGTTTATTACCAAGTCATATGATTAACATAGTACGTGATTGGTAAAACCATCTGCAAAGTATTATTTTCTTTTTGCGGGTCTAGGTACCTGTAATAGTTGATGTTTCCACAATATTCTTTGGGTTACATACGAAAAACATAGGCCTTCTCTAAGGCGGTAAAAATTAAAAAAAAAAAAAAAAAATACAAGGAGTAAAATAATGAGGTGGGATTTGGTCTCTAAGGAAAGGATTTATTTCAGGAGTTACTTGATCTGTGACAGTTCCTCTACGCTCCAATTCTTCAAAATCGCGAGCACGTTCTTCCAACTCGAATTTCACTCTTCCAAACGGATATTTATAGTATTGTGCTGAAAGTTCGTCAAGATCTTTTCGAGGAATTTACATATCCAAAAAAAAAAAATTCAAATTGTTTACAACTATAAAATCTGGTATAATAAACGGTTTTTCCTTTTCAACTTCTTTGATAAGTAATTTTAGGTGATCTATGTATGTCGAAGTGTTTCCGCAAATCACTTTCCGTCATTTAATATTTGAATTATTCGAAATTCGAAAAGTTTTTGTACGTCTTTCGTTTGGTCACTTGCCTATCACTATCTTAAGCATTTGCTCTAGAGTAGTCTCGACTTATCTTATACGTCAAACTCACGAAAACCCTGTTATCTAGTTCTACGAATAAGCAGCGATACGGTCCACTTTTAATTATTTTATAATTCATGTTTAGTTAATTTATTTACTTGAATTTTATTTGCAAAATTTGTATATTTTTTTCTTTGCTTTTTATTTTTGTTTTAGTTATTTTTTTTTTTTGTTTATATATATTTTTTTAAATTTTTGTTACCTTGTTCAGTGGAGATAGAGAATCATTGTTAAAATTAATCTGTGTAGATCCCACATTTCTAAAATGGATAAATGGGTCATCAAGAGAAGAAAACTCGAATGGTTGTGCTGACAGGTTGCCGGCATAGAGCACAAGTTGTCATATTAGGAGCACATTTAACACAGACGACCATATGGCCGCAGGGTAGAAAAACTACACCTAATTCTTCGCCGCAGCATATTTTACACATCCTCGCGTCGTCTACCAACGTACCCGCCGTAAGGCCAGCATTCTCCGACTCTGGTGTAGGCTCGGATTCCACTTTCTGTATGTGGCTCGGAAGATTCATTTGTATCGTTTTTTCTTTGAAAGGTGGTGTCATGGTGAGTCCAGTGACCATGTTTACATACGCCTGTCCTTTGACCATGAGTAGATAATAACATTTAGGTATCCATTTAGCGTGTTGTTCCCAAGGATCATCATTAGGTTCCCAATCTTTCAGTCCTCCACCGCAATGATAGCAAAGAGTTTGATCGCCTTTGCCAGTGTAATAGAAGCCCGCCTCAGCTAAGCATTCCTTGGACTGAGGCATGGATCGTGGCCATTTTTCAAAAGTTCTTAATCTTGCGTCGTAACTCGCGTATCCTACATGCGCGGGTCCTTTGGGTCTTCCGATACCCGATGGTCCCGGTCTAACCGTGCTAGGTAGTTGACAATCCGAGGTTGCAGATACATAACCATCACGACTTCCTGGTCGAGATGTTGGCATCGATGAGTCTCTCCCCGATAGGAACATTGCCACAAGGTATTTTCTTAATAAATCTGCATTGTTCCTGGCAACGCTGATGGTCAACCATAGGATTTTCACCCTCTGCCCATTGACAAATTTCTACCTTGCACTCGAAGCAAATAACATTGTCGTCATGACCCGTGTAATAAAAACCCGAAGCAGCAAGATCAACCACACTTATAAAAGGCTTTGACCACGTGCGGAAACCGTCGAGCCGATGTTGTTCATATCGATAGTCGAGGGCCCGTTCTTCACCCGGCATGGTGGTATAAAAGAAAATATTATCTATATTGTATTCGCTTGGGGTTGACCCAAAAGAGAAAGGAATATAACTAAACAAAAGTAGATGAATGACTGTAGCTTCTCCGCGTAGATCAACTGCAACGATTTCTTTGGGCAAAGGTACAAATTCGTTCGTATTAAGATCAAATGCTATTACTTAGAAGTGACGTAAATGTTTTGATATTGCTAAATTTTAACTTAGAAGAAAAAAAAATGATATTATTACTTAATATACTTTTGAATGTAAGAAGCAACGAAAATTATCCTTTTTAACTAAATTTCAACGGTAAGACATTATTGTTTATGTTGTGACGGGCTCTTTGAAGTATTCAGGTGGATTCGTCAAGACCCACCCGTCCCAATATTTGACACCCTGTAACCAATCACTAAACTCTTCCGTACACTATAAAATCCGATGGACGCCAGACTATCTATCTCCCCGGTAGTCAAGGTGTCACTTTCCTTATCCTTGACTTGGTCTCTGCTGCCTCGAGCAGTCGCTGGGTGCCTCGTGGTCGGTTTCTTTGCGATTATCCTTCTATATTTGTTCGTCTTTCTCACACAAAAATTTATTCCACTAGTGACTTTCCCTAATAATATCCGTGAGTGACGCACAAACGATAGCATGCACTCGATGCCTTCGGGACGTTCGAAGTGCTTCTTATGCGGTCTATTACTCGTCGGATTATCCCTCTAACGCGTCTACTCCATCCTTCGATCTTGAATCGACTAATTATTCGGGTAGTCGCATGTCGCTAGGCGGGTTACGCGCTTCAGATTTCCGGAGTGGGGGTCGCGGACTCGTATCGACTAGCCTCGTCGATCCTCGCTTTCCTTCTTCTTCCGTCTCGCTCTCCGCTCCGCGAAATTCTCGGCCCTTCGAGTGATTCCGGGAGTTTTCTGTAATTGTTACCATTCTCGGCAGTCAAACGCTCTTATTAATCTACTATAGGTTTCGGGCCTCGAGAAATGAAAACGGCAATGTGCTATGTCGCGAACTTCGACGCTCGAGCGGTCTCAGCTGTGCACGTTGCTGCGAGTCTGTATTAACGCCACGTCACAATGTGTATATGTATATTTTCTTTAAACAAAGTCCAATTTTCTATATATAAAAAAAAATTATTTAATACAAACTTCAAGAATAAAATATCATTATTTAGAACAAATTTCCGCTCTTTTTTTATTATAAATAAAACATTATTATTTCGAATGAAGTTCGATTGCTTATATTAAAATAAAACTTTATCATTTAAGACAAATTTCAATGTGTATGTATATATATATATTATTATTATTTTTATTATCATTATTATTGTTATTATTATTATTATTATTATTATTTTTTTTTTTTTTTTTTTTTTTTTTTTTTTTTCGATCAATAAATGTTGTCACGTTCTTCCTTTACTCAACAAATTTTATTATAGGCGACAATAAAAATTAAATTAAAAATGTGAAATTCCTTTTTTTTTTATAGAATGATCGGTCCTTCGATTCTTCACACGCATACCCGTAGAAGGGATAGGATTAATTTGTAAGGCACTATAGAGCGGATCAAAACCTATCCGAACCCGCCAATGTTGTATTTCTTGATTACAATTTAGAAGCTATCATCATAATCACTGTCAAAAGTCATGGTAAACATTGCGCTCTCTTGCTTAATTGTGTATCCCATAAATTCTGTCTCATCTTTCATACGGTAGGATTGTTCTTTGCAATATTCAACTGGTGTTATGTAATGAGTTTGTTCGTTTTATCTGTAATGTTGTTGAACGTAGATTTTTATCGGAACAAAGTTTCGATTTTCAAGTAAACTATTACTTCTGAAGAATTGAATTTTGTTACTTGATCAAATGTCAATTTTCCCTGTATTAGAATAAAATATAAATATTTCGAATAAATTTTAACTTTCTATATTAACATAAAATATTATTGTTCGATACAAATTCCACCTTTTTGTGAATAAAATGTTGTCATCTCAAATTAATTTAAACCTTTTATATATATATATATATATATATATATATATATATATATATATATATATATAAATAAAATATTGTTATTTCGGATATATTTTAATTTTTTTTTTTTTTTATTGAAATAAAATATCATTATTTGATTTAAACACGAGAACTTTACGGTATAAGTCGACACTTCAAATAAATGTGCGAAAAGTCTTTTTTTTTCTATTTTATTAAACTGAAATATTATTTCACGTAGGCGGGAGAAAACCAGAAAAAAAACATTATTATTTCCCAGAACTGATCCTCTTTTTATTTTGTTAATTCTTCTCTAAGTTCCTTTCACAATGGTATTCTCGATTTTTTTAGTCTGTTAGAATGCACCACGATTTCCCGTGTAGGTAATTTAATTCGTACGTTACCGTTTGACAATATCGCAGTTATCGCGTGAGGCCCGCTATAGTGATCGCCGAGTTTCCCGGGTTTTGGTCCTTTAAGCAAAAATACCGATTCACCTGTAGTAAATTTTACGGGGTTTATTTTCCGATCTTGATATTCTTTCGATTTTTGTTTAGCCTTTATTAAATTGTTTCTTCCCATTCCCTGAATCTCATGAATTTGAGTTACTAATTGTCGCAAATAATCGTCATAAGTCGGGAGTCTTTCCATTTCAGATTCCGGCATGCTCGATGGAGTACGAGCTATTTTTCCAAATACCATTTCGTAGGGAGTATGTTTGGTCCCTTCATGCACGTTAGTATTAAAATTGTAGATAGCCATTTCAACCCATTCATCCCAATCCTTTTGTCTATTAGTGAATTGTTTTAAATATTCTCCCAAGGAGTGATGAGACCTTTCCAAAGAACCGTTTGACTGTGGATGAAAAGCAGTAGTTCTAATTTTTCGAATCTTAAATAGTTTAGCTATTTGTCTCATGAAATTACTCAAAAAATTGCTGCCCTGGTCGGTGAGTACCGCTTTTGGAGCTCCGAAATAACAAACGAATCGTTTAACGAATGCTTCAGCGATAGTAGGGGCTCTTGCATTTGATAACGGAATAGCTACAGAGTATTTCGTTAATTGGTCTTGAATGGTAAGAATATATTCATTTTCGGCTCTAGTTTTTGGCAGAGGGCCTACTATATCCATTGCAATTTTATCAAAAGCAATTGCAGGAGTATCAGTTATCATCATTGGTTGTTTCGTTTTTACTCTAACTAATTTTTTTAGTTGACATTGCAAACATCTTTGTATATAACATTGGACATCAGATTTCAAATTTTTCCAGTAATATTCGTGTCGAACGCGATTGTACGTTTTAGTGACGCCCCTGTGTCCGCCTACAGCTGAGCAGTGCATTTCTTCCAAGATTTTATCTCGATCTTCTGGTTGGGGTTCTCTGACCAACCCAAGACAAATTATAATTTTTATCGTTACTTGAGCAAATATTAATCGAAATTGGCGGATTACTTCTTCCCAAGATACAGTTAATATATTTTTCGATTTTGCAAAACTGAGTGTTGGTAATGATAATTTTTCAACCAAATGCCGAGTGTTTTTCAACCCCTCTATAATATTTTCCAAAATCAAACTGGGACCCTGTCCACTGTTGTCCGTAATTGGCAAAGCTATGTCAAATCTGTTATTTTTCTTCGAAATAGATTGTGGTTTCAGTAATTTTAATTTTTTCAAAATGGGAAAGTCGTCGTTTTCTCTTAATTGCAACGCGCCATCGTCTATCGGTTTTCCGTCTGTGGATACAAAATAGAGCATATTATCGCGTCGAGTATGAAATAACTCGCGAGATAGTATGATGTTAGAAGCAACTATCCTGCCATTGACAGGTTCAAGAGGAACCTCCGTTGGTAATAAAATTGAATCTATTACCTCGGGGCCGATTTCATCGTCACTCGACTCGGAATCGCTAACCTCGAGAGGAATTCCAGAACGTCTTTTTCGGCCGAATGTCTCTGTCTCGTCTCGGGGGTTATCATGTTCGACCTCGCTGTCGTCGGCCGCCTCCTCATTAGAGAGAAAACTATTAGAGAGATTTTTTCCGAGTGGCACTGCCACGTGTTCGAATAACTTAGGCCCTTTCAGCGGGGTGCCGTTCGCTTTCATGCTTTGGTTCGACGCGTTTTCTTCGCTGGCTTTGTTCTCTGTTGGTGATTCTGGTCGCGCAACTACGCTCGGAGTTTCTTGTAGCCCCGCAGATAACAAGCAGCTTTCGTCTTCGGGTATAACGTCGCATGCATCGTCAGCGGTTCTCGAACCTATATGATGTTCCGAGAAGTTGACTGATTCGCGCTCCCACTCGCACTCGTCTATGTCGTCGTAATAATCGTTTCGGATATTTTCTTGCTCACCGTCAACGAAATCGTCTTCAGAATCTTCCGCTAATAAATTCGCGATCTCGTCTTCTGTCAATTTTTGGCGAGTACGATCCCCAGTTACAGGATTGACTCGAACAATAAAAACCCCTTCTTCTTCAAATGGTTCTTCTACTGGATTTCTAGAAAGAGCGTCCGCATTGACGTTAGTTTTTCCGGCTTTATACACTATTTCGTATTCGTACTCAGATAATTTTAATCTCCATCGTAAAATTTTGGGGTTGCCGTCAGTAGCCCGTCGAAACCACATGAGTGGTTTATGGTCGGTGACCACCGTGAAGTGCCGTCCGTACAAGTACGGTCGAAAATGCAATATAGAGTATACTATAGCCAAAGCTTCTTTTTCGTAAGTATCGTACCGTTCCTCTACTAGGCTCAAGGCTCGGGAAGCGTAAGCGCAGGGATGGTCGTTGTTAATTTCCCCTTGGGAAAGAATACTACCGATTGCGTAACCTGATGCGTCTGTGGTTAAGATAAATGGCTTAGAAAAGTCTGGATACTGTAAAACTGGAGCAGTGCAAAGTTTATTTTTCAAGATTTCAAATGCTTCTTGTTGTTCCGATCCCCATTCAAATTTATTTTCTTTTCGCAAAAGTTTGGTAAGAGGTTTTGAAATTTTAGCATAGCCTTCAATAAATCGTCTGTAGTATCCCGTTAATCCCAAAAATTGTCGGATGTTTTTAACATTTTTTAATACCGGATATTCGCGTACGGCCTCTAATTTTTTCGGATCAGGTTGAACTCCCTCTTTGCCAATTATATGACCCAAATATTTGACTTCAGATTTTAAAAATTCACATTTGTCAGGCTGTAATTTTAGATTAGCTGCTTCTAGTCGTTTCATTAATTCACGATATATTTCTGTGTGTTCGTCAAGGCTTCGAGCATAGATTACGATATCATCCAAGTAAACAAACAGACCTTTCCCGAGCAGGCCGCTCAGCGTGAGATCCATTGCCCTCTGAAACGTAGGAGGAGCATTTCGTAGACCGAAAGGCATTCTAACAAATTCGTAATGGCCTCTCGGAGTAGTGAACGCTGTTTTATGTCGATCTTCCGGTGCGACTTCTATTTGATGAAATCCCGATGCAAGATCAAATACCGAAAAATATTTCGCACCTCCCAATTGATCTAGAATATCGTTAATGTTAGGAATAGGGTACGCGTCAGCAATCGTTTTCTCGTTGAGAGCTCGGTAGTCGAACACCACTCTCCACTTTTTATTACCCAGAGAGTCGTCTTTCTTGGGTACGACCCAAACTGGACAATTGTAAGGAGAAGTCGAGGGTATTATTATTCCCTTGTCAAGCATGTCTTCCACTTGCTTACCTATTTCTTCTTTGGTACACTCTGGCCATCTGTAACCTCGTGTGTTAATAGGAAAATCGTCTGTAGTGGGGATACGATGTTGTAATACGGTAGTACACGTTAAGATATCATCGGGAATTTGATATAAATGCGCGCTCTCTTTTAACAACGGTTCCAAATTTAGCTTTTCATTTTCATTTAATTCAGTAAGTCTCAACAGTTTCTCAACTTGATGGTAGCGTTCTGTCATTCGTGTTGCCGAATATGCGAAACATGCTTTTTCGCGAATAAAAGGTGGAAATCCGCGAGTGATTAGACCGATATTAAATCTTTGTATTAACGAGACATTCATGATTCGATATGAACTTTGTTTCTTGTTTACCCCAATCTGTTCCCGTTCCATCTCGTCGTTCAAATTAATTATCTTTGATGATTCAAGTGTGTTCGTGATTTCTTGATTGTTCGTGGTTTTAATACGTTCAATAATTTTCTTTGATCTACAATTTTTTTCAGTTACTAGATTTTCTTCAAATGACTTTATTTTTTTCAATTCTTTCATTTCAATTTCTGTGATTTCTTCGCAACAACAATTCTTATCATCTTTAATTTTTACCTCGGACTTTCCGGTGACCGCCTCAACGGGGCTTGAGTCAACAAAATTACCGATTTTACCAACAACTGCCACGCTGGGGCTTACGTTAACGAAATTATTATTTTCAACGACTGCCACGTCGGGACTTACGTCAACAAAATTACCTGTTTTTTCGACAACTGCCACGCTGGGACTCACGTTAACAAAATTATTATTTTCAACGACTGCCACGTAGGGCCTTACGTCAACAAAATCATTACTTTCAACAACTGCCACGCTGGGACTTACGTTAACAAAATTATTATTTTCAACGACTGCCACGTCGGGCCTTACGTCAACAAAATCATTACTTTCAACAACTGCCACGCTGGGACTTACGTTAACAAAATTATTATTTTCAACGACTGCCACGTCGGGCCTTACGTCAACAAAATCATTACTTTCAACAACTGCCGCGCTGGGACTTACGTTAACAAAATTATTATTTTCAACGACTGCCACGTCGGGCCTTACGTCAACAAAATCATTACTTTCAACAACTGCCACGCTGGGACTTACGTTAACAAAATTATTATTTTCAGCGACTGCCACGTCGGGCCTTACGTCAACAAAATCATTACTTTCAGCAACTGCCACGCTGGGACTTACGTTAACAAAATTATTATTTTCAACGACTGCCACGTCGGGCCTTACGTCAACAAAATCATTACTTTCAACAACTGCCACGCTGGGACTTACGTTAACAAAATTATTACTTTCTCTAACACTTTTATCGTCGTCCTCAACGAGTCCGCCTCGTTCTACAGACACAATTGACTCCAAAGCTTCATTACTCTTAACTTCCGGATGCTCTTTAATTACTTTATTTACTTCTATTTTCTCGTTACCATTGAATGAATCTACACCAAACATTTTTACGGAACCTTGAGACACATTTTTAGAATTACAATATTCATTTTCCGTGCTCACTTCGCCGCTTTCTGACATTAGTTCTTTCTTCTGCAAACAATTTTCTCGAGTTTCATAAATAATTTTAGTACAACTTTCAATCATTTTTCTCATTTCTTTTATTTCATCAAAAATTTTACTAGAAAAATCCTCTATATCGCGGATCGTTGCAACTGACTCTAGTGCATTTACACCCGTCGGATCGAGGCATTCTTGAACATTTACTGAATTGTCAAGAGACGTGCTTTCCACCGTGGATTCACTTTCTACAATTTTCTCAAAATTAGCAATTTTACCTGTTTTTACCACTTGTTGTTCACCGATTGTGCTTGAATCATCAATAGATTTGTTTGTTTTAATACCGTTAGCTAATTCCTCCGATGCCATTAGCTCTAGTACTGGAACCTGTACTCGCACCGAGTACGGATTACTGTTGGTGATAAAAATTCGCGCTTTTCCGTTATTATTCCTGACGAATCCGCTGTCTACTGTCAGGCCTTCTCCTGCTTGTAAAGGCGGTAGATACCCTTCCTTCACGTCCAAATTTTTTACTCGCACAAAACATAATTTAGTTCGTTTTGCAGGAATAACAATTAGTTCCTGCGTCGCAAAAGGAATTTTAGTTTCCTGCATTTTTAACTGTCTTTTTTCATAATCAATCTTCACTCGATTTCCATCGAGATATTCCGAACCCAATATTCCCGCTTCTTCAATAGGAAAAGTATTATTCACGATATGAAAAGTAGCGTACCGTCCAAAAGCTTTTATTACCACATGACCGAGAGTAAAAATAGAATTCTTAGTTATTCCGTTAAGTTGCAATATTTCGTCACGTATTACAGGAGTTTGTGATTTTACGAATTTTTCTTTTATAATATTCGGTGCGGCGCCGGTGTGGACCATCATTACAACCGAGCCCGTTAATTCATCGGCAGTCAATGCTACGGTAGGGACGCTACTTTCCTTTTGCAATTGGATTTTAAAAATTCGAACTACTCGCGGTTGACATTTGAGATCGTGGTCGCTATATAATGAATCGGGTGCGGGTCTTGTTGAGGCTCCCTGGGCGCACCCATACTCGGGAGGCCGCTGCCGTTTCCCGAATTTCCGTACTTTGCATCGTTAGCCTGGCGAGCGGGGCAGTCTTTAATGAAGTGGCCCGGCTGTTTACAATAATGACATTCTCCATTAAAATTGCTGTTGTTACCAACACGATTTCCAAAATTTCTGCGATCTTCAAAATTCCTCCCATCCCCAAAATTTCTGTTATTTTCAAAATTTCTCCGATTCCCAAAATTTCCGTTATTTTCAAAATTTCTCCGATTCCCAAAATTTCCGCGGTTTCCCAAATTATCTTGATTTCCGATGTTTTCGTGGTTTGCGAAATTACCGCGATTTCCAAAATTTCCATTTTCGAATCGGTTATTGTTCAACGGCCGCGAATAATTATTTCGATACGGACAGATGTGAGCTCCATGGCCTTCTTTTTTACATATTTGACAATGAATTTGCACTTGGTTGTTATATTGCAAGTTGGAAGGCACTTGAGCCCTCGGTAGTGACATCGATTTTGGTGGGGCAGAAGGCAAAAGCGGGCACTGGTCGGCCGAGTGACCCGGATTCTTACAAAGCTGACAGAGAACCGACTTATTTTCCGACTCTTTTTTTTCTGGTGGAAAGATTTTGTAGCAACGATCAGCAGTATGTCCTCTCAAGTTACATACCTGGCATACAGTCAATGTTCTTCCGTCCGGACTGGGTTTACTACCATTCGGGGGGAAGAGACTAAAACATTTGTCAGCCGCGTGTCCTATTTTTTTACAAACTTGACACGTGCTCGGACCTCTTTCGTTATTTATTGGATTCGGAGACGAGGCTGCCTGTGCATAGGAAGGCTTATTGTTTAGGCATTCTTTACCGGAGTGCCCTTTTTTATTGCATAGCTGGCACACTAGATCTTCGCTGGTCACAACATGCACGCCTCGTTTTCCCTCGAGTTTAATGACTTTCTGGCTCGATGTTCCACGACCCCCAGAACGCAATGCCGCTCGCGAGACAAGATTTTTTTCGGTTTGTATCGCGAGTTTAATTAGCTCGTCGAGATTCGGACCGAGTGTTAAACGTTGTTCTATTTCAGGTTTTAACCCGTGAAGAAAACATGCAGGAAGGCTAGCTTTAGTATTATTTATAAGCGCGTTGTCCGTTTCCCCATTGCCGTCAGTGTCGATAGATTCAAGTATCAGATTTCCCAAGTCTCGAACGCGATTTGCATAAGTGACCACCGATTCGTTATCCAACTGGTATATTGTTCCGAGTTCACCTTGCAATTGATAAACATTTCGCGTTGGAGCATAAATATCTTTAAGAAATTTTCTCAATTCTTCTATTGTCTCGAATGTGTACCCTTGAATAGTGCGACGCGGTTCCCCAATTAGTTTTACTCGTACCGCTCTTACCAAATTGCCCTCGGCTCCGGGGCCCATCATGGCCAGGGCTTCTTTACAACCCTGTATAAACATTGGCAAAGATAAGTCGTGACCATCATAATTAGGGATTACTGCGAGAGCGTCCCGAAGAGATAGTGTTTGGTTATGTTGAACCATTGTAGTGTTGATTTGATTCGTAGGTACTCGTACGCAATTACTTTTGTAAAAATTCGTTTCTTTTTTCGCGGTTTCACTTACTTTGACGTTTGTAAAATTCTTAGAACAGCCAGGGGAGGGAGAATAAGGTTCAGGTTGTAAGTATAATTTTTGCGTCAAATTTGTGGGTTTGATAGGAACGGATTTGAATATTAAATTTGAGTTTCCGTCACCGATGTTTTCAAATTTACCTTTCGGAGTGTATAGTGCAGTTTTTTCGCTGAGAACGGGATCTTTTAAGATAACGACGTCGGCTGGCGTAGGCCCGCCAAGGGGGGTATAGAAGATTTCGCTGGCGGAGGAGGAGTCGGTAATGGGCGTGTCGTTGCTCCCGCTAGCTGTCTCTACTCTGACCGGTGTGTGTTTGGTTTTTGAATCTACTACCGTTTGCAGAGGAGAAGATGAATAGATAAGAGTTTTAGGGTTTTCAAGAGATTGAGTCGATAGTTCTTCACGTTGTGTATGATGTTTTACAACCGGTAGATACCCATTATTTGCATTCCCTATGAACCCTATCACAGTTACGGACTTGTTAGGTGTTACCGCGGCGATTGCTTCCTCAAAGTTGTTTGTTAATTCTTTTAACTCCTCTCGATCCTCAGGAATTTCTTGAATCCGAAATGAATCACCTATTTGGTCATTATTTCTTGCAAGAGCGACCAGTCCAAATTCCTTGATTCCAAACGAGTTAGGATTTGATTTGACACTCTCCGTAGTTTTCGCAATAATTATTCCGTCGTTTGAGATTTCAAGAGATTTTATACTGTGGTCGGCTAAATCGACCAAGCCAACCGCTCCCGTTTCCTTCTCTTTATCCGCGGGAATTTCGCCGAAATTGTTCGTATTCAGTTTGACACTATTTTCATTATTAATTTTATCGAGGTCTTCAAAGGTTTCTTCAGTTACATCTGGAGTTGTATCGTCTTTCACGGTGGGGGAATCGTTACGGCTTTCGTCGGCAGGGACTTCGGATAGCGCGGGTGAATTATTACCGTCTTTGTTTTCTTTAGTTTTCTTTTTCCTTTCCGAAGGATAATCGTGAACTATTTTGTCGCCTAAGTTAAGTTTCGATCGAGTCGTCATTTATAATTATTTGATACCACTTATTCCCGTTCTTTCCTCAAATGGAGCTCGAGAAGAAGCGCTATTGGTGTATTAATATCCAAGAAGGATGTCGTTATATGTATATATGAATAAAAGTATTCGTGGGTTATCTTCCGCGATCTTTTTCTAAGGCGTACAATTTATCGATGATCGTTATTAATACCACTTTCAATACATCAACCCCCAAAACATCCAAAAATTTACTTTTCAGTAGAATCTTTGGCCACAGGTTTCGACAAAATTATTTTCGTATCGACTTTCTCTACTTTAGTAATTACCGGTAATTTATCAGTTTCACTCACGGTCACTGTTGGATGATAACTCGATTCTCCAGCACAATCAATTGATTTTACTACTCCTTTTACGATAATAATTCCTTCATACAAGTTTTTAAGTCGTCTTAAATTATTTTTTCGTCCACCGGGTCTCCTTTTTCTCTTTCCCATTTAACTTGTCAAGATTTCTTTTTTTTTTTTTTTTTTCAAGTTTTTCAAGGTTAGAGTATCGAGTATTCCCTCGCAAGTCTCTTGAGTCGGAAGTTATAGAACAAAATTTCGCAGATTACCCTCGCAAATCCCAAAGGCTAGGTAAATTTTTAGGTAAACGGCGGGTATCGAGTATAAAAAACCTCGCAAGTCCCCCGGTCGGAAAAATATAGAGCGAGATTTCGCGGATTACCCTCGCAAATCCCAAAGGTTAGGAATGCTTTTGGAAAAGGCAAGAGTATCGAGTATAAAATACCTCGCAAGTCCCCCGGTCGGAATATTATAGAGCGAGATTTCGCGGCTTAACCTCGCAAATCCCAAAGGCTAGGTAAATTTTTAGGTAAACGGCGGGTATCGAGTATAAAAAACCTCGCAAGTCCCCCGGTTGGAAAAATATAGAGCGAGATTTCGCGGCTTAACCTCGCAAATCCCAAAGGCTAGGTAAATTTTTAGGTAAACGGCGGGTATCGAGTATAAAAAACCTCGCAAGTCCCCCGGTTGGAAAATTATAGCAACATAAAAAGAAGAATTCTTGACGTGCGACGTGTTTTTTTTTTCTTTACAATTCCTCCGAATAAAGCTGTAGAATCGAGTTATTTAGTTTCCAAAGTAACTAGTTTTCGTATCAAAATTTTTTTTTTTTTTTTTTTATTTCGGGTGAAAATCGTTTCCCGAAATATATATATATATTTTTTTGTAATTTTTGTTGCAACAAATGTCGACACTTACCAATTTGTTCGAAAGTTCCTGTAGTCCTTTAATTTGAGTTTTGTGATTTGGCCACAATTTCGATGATTTTTTTTTTTTTTTTTTTTTTTTTTTTTTTTTTGAGAGTATCCGTCGCCTTTAATTTGAGTTTTGTGATTTGACCACAATTTCCTATAAAAGAAAAATTCTTTTAGTCTTTATAATTGATTTCTGTATTCGACACCTTTCTCGTTGATCTCCTTAAGCTCTTCTTCTCGCGCTTTTCCGGTTTTTGTAGCTTTACTATTAACCCAAGTTGCAACAAATATTTTCGTTTCTTAATTCGCTCAAGCACCTCGCAATCACAGAGTACGATCTTTACAATCCGCATGTGGAAATTCGTAATATTTTATAAACTTCAATTATTTCGTATTTTATTTTATTTTATTTTACTTTTATATATATATATTTTTTTTTTCGACTTCTGTTTAAATTACTTTCGTTTCTTTTTTTTTTTCTTTATTGAACTCCGAATAATATCCGTTTCTCCAATGAAATCCGAGCAAGAATTTAACTTTTTTCCGTCTCGCGTGTTGGAAGCAAACTTTTAAGATCCCGGACGAGCCCCCAAATTTGTTACGTCAAACCATGCAGTTTTTTGATCAACCGATGATTTACACGCTTTGTGTGCGATTCAGCTTCAGGTCTCCCGTGCTCTGGTCAAGAAGAATAAATTCTCCCTATTACCACACCTGCCGGTCGACACTGAATACGCAAGCTCCTTTTCGAGTCTAACCTTGCGGAAAATTACTCAGGACAGAGCTAAGAATGCGGTCCTAGCGCGAGAGAGGGAAAAATTAGGGGGAAAGGAGGGGTTTGATGGCTCTTTATAATTGAAAGAGGGGCAAAAACGGATTTCTTCAAAAGGGGAATTTCACTTAAGAAAAATTGTGGTTAAAAAATGTTTTACGTGTATAAAGAAAAAGTATCGTACTTACTGTGTTTTAAATGTTTTCCGTACTTGAAATGTTCTTCCAAGTTTCAATTGATACGATTAATATTCCATATGTAATTAATCGAAAGTAAGGTTCTCGATCGTCCGTAATATGAAGCTCCTCCGAATTCCAATCGGAAATAATGGAAATCCAAAATGTTGTAGATAGAAGATTAGCTTCGGCGTGGAACTTGTTACAGAATAAGATTCCAGATGTAATAAATCGAAAATAAGATTCTCGATTGTCCGTAATATGAAGTTCGTCCGAATTCCAATCGGAAATAATGAAAATCCAAAATGTTGTAGATAGAAGATTAGCTTCGGCGTGGAACTTGTTACAGAATAAGATTCCAGATGTAATAAATCGAAAATAAGATTCTCGATTGTCCGTAATATGAAGTTCGTCCGAATTCCAATCGGAAATAATGAAAATCCAAAATGTTGTAGATAGAAGATTAGCTTCGGCGTGGAACTTCTGGTGGAGGGTAAGATGGCGGTTAATACGTTGAAATAATTATCACACAAGGTTTCGTCGGATTACGGGTTCCAGATGTTTATTCAAAAATAAAGTTTAATCAACTGAAATTGGGTGATTCCAAACCGCGTAAACTTTCGATATACTTGCGTTCAATACCCCTTACATGGAAACTTAAAAGTAATAATCGCAACGTTTAATTAAATGTAAATTCCGTTATCCTATAAAAATTGTAGTGATCGGGTTTCAAAATTGTTATTCAAATGAAATGTCGATATATTGCAAAATAAGTTTTCTAATGTCGGATGACTTCTCAAATAAATTGTTAATTGCGAATTGAGCTGTTCAGACAAAGGACTGACTCGAAGGCCCCGCCCGTATCCTGAGTTTAATTCGCTGAACAAGGAAAGATTTATTCACTCCACTGTGAAACGTTGAATCACTATTCGGTTTGACAAAAAATACGTTTATTAAAACTGGGAATTTAAATTTGTAAAAATGGAAAATCAATACGTTACGAAGTTAGATTCCAGATGTCAGATGAATTCTCAAATAAATTGTTGATTCCGAATTAAACTGTTCAGACGAGGGACTGACTCGAAAGCCACGCCCGTATCCTGAATTTAACTCGTTGAACAATGGACGAGTTGTTAACTCCACCGAAGAACGTTGAATCACTATTCGGTCCGACAAAATTATGTTTCTTTAAAACGAGAATTTAAATTTCGTAAAGTCTTTTATGAACTGAGTCTGCAAAATATTCTTCCGTCGTTACTTTTTCTTTATACTCGGTGCTTCTAATTCTACTCAATTCGGTGGCTAATTGCCAGTCGAGCACCCGCAAAAAGTTCGCTAAAAAATGAAGTCCTCTACTCTACTGTAAGGTAAGCTAAACTGTAAGGTTAGCTAAAAAACTAAAAAACTCTAACTTCTAACTGAGTCCGAATCGACTGCTCGCTCCGGCAAAATCGCCGCCTTTTATAGGAGTGACCACCCCCCTATCTTTCACCCACTCCTTCTTTTTAGGTATTAGACTAAATCTCCTTATAAGGGATCGCAAGAGTGGATCGCGTAATGCTTCGCAATTCGGAGGGGCGGAGAACAAAACGGCGTGATTTTTCGGTTGCTACCCGTGGTGTTCATTATTTCGCATAGCGACCGAGCTCCCGTTTGCCCGCCCGTATTTCCAAGAAGATGTCGTCTCAAGGCCGTTACCTCTTGCTTCGATTGCTCGGTTAGCAACTAGCTTATTCGCAAACTCCTTAATTCTAACTCGCTCGTTGCATCGGCGCCGCTATCGTTTCCCGGAATTCTTAATATAGATCTCAGGAGTTTCGAGCGTCTCTATACCAACCAACGAATTGAACAGCCTGTTGCTTTACATGAAAATATTCGTTACGTTTATTACGTGTCGCGTTAATCAACTACCTTATTTTTATAATGTATTATACATGTATTACGACAAAATAACTAGATACGAGGTTTTCATTAGTATAATTCAATACGATGTGTTCTGATCATGATCCCAATATAATTATTGGAAGTGATTTTGAATTAATAATGGTAATAATGCTTGTTGTTATTTTGTCGTAATTATGTGTTATTGTTCGTCGTTACAAATCATTATAGTGTTGCAGAATAGTTTTCGTTAATATATTTTCCTAGGTCTTTTTATCTGGCGACTAAATTCGCATTACGCTTATATTTGGTTACAAATTCCAAAGTTTTAATTACTGTATAATTGACTTTTATTATTTCGTTACGAATGTAGTTTTGTCAAATTTTATTTAGCATATATTTTGTGTTTTTAATCCTTATTCATCGTAGAAATGTTTCTCTCTGTCTCTCTCCCTCTTTCTCTCTAGTGTTTCTTCGCTTTATCTTCTCTCTTTGAATCGCGAGCAGTAGCGGCTTTGACGGAGAGAACTAAATCCGTGACCTTGAGTTAAATATCTACGTGACATCAGTATTTATTGAGATTTCGTTTCAATCTCGATATAAGGTCGCAATTGTTTTCATAATTACTAAGTTTCTCTGTATGTATTACGACAAAACAAACAAATACAAGATTTTCGTTAATATAATCCAATATGAAGTTTCTGATCACAATCCCAATATAATTAGTGGAGGTGATTTTGAATTAAGAATGGTCGTAATTTTTGTTGTTATTTTGTCGTACTTATGTGTTATTATTTTCATCATTATGAACTATTATGGTTTTTGTAGGATAACTTTTGTTAATATAGTTTTCTTATGTCTATAACGTGGTGACCCAAATCCGCATCGCGCCTTTAAAATATTTGGTCTCGTAATTTACAAATTCCAACGTTTAATCACTTAATTTCTGCATAATTAAATTTTATTATTTTGTTATAAGTGTATTTCTCGTCAAATTTTACTTAGCGTATATTTCGTGTTTTTAATCCTTCTTCATGATGTCAAAATATTTCTCTCTCTCTAGTGTTTCTTTGGTTTGTATTTTCTTTTGAGTCTCGATTTGTGACAGAATTAATGAAAGGAACGGAATCTGCGACCTTTAATAATTTGATTTAGACTTCTACGTGACATCAACATTTATTGGGATTTCGTTTCGATCTCAATACAAGGTCGCAAGTATTTCCCACAATGGATTTTTGATCCATAACAGCAGTCGGTAATTTCTCTTGATTAGTAATGAGAAGCCGTCTTTAATTTTAAGAGGGCGTGGAGGAAGATTTCTTAAAGCAACATAGTTACTCCAGGGGTACCCATTTGACCAGGGAATCTGCCCTGCCAACTCCGGGTCCCCTCTTTATCTAGCCGGTAAGACAGTATTTATGCCTGTCCGTTCTCCTTTTGTCGCCCTCTTGCGTCTTCAGTCACGTAGGCGCAGTCTTCTACCTCCTCGATTATTTCTCATATTGGGAGAAGAAAAAGAAAAGATGGCGCGGCTAGGCGAGCGCCTCTATGGCGATACGGGCCCACCGCACCCCGCGAGACCTCCCGATAGCCCCCGAACGTGGCTGAGTGCTTGCGGCAGGCAACCAGCGCTCGGCGCGAAGTGAGGCGCGCGCGGCCGCGGGACCGCATCCCAACTACAGATAGCCCTCGTAAATGAGAACTTTAGGCCATACAGCAAAATTTCGCTCCGTTCATATCAACTATTCGTACCGGATATTATTATTCGCGAGAATTTATTTTGTTCTCGATCGATATTGTAAAAATTGATCTCGCCTTTATTTATTTTAATTACTAGAGAGAAAAAATAAAATGAAGTTGCGTCAGGACGTAACACCTTTACGTCCGTGGAAGCATTGCTTGCAAGATTAAGTTTATGGTGTTCCGATGTTGTCATTTCGGTAAAATTTTGCTCCTTGTTACATAGGTGTGATGTGCAACCACTATCGAGACACCATTTATCATTTTTTCTTTTAGCTTCGGTATAGAGGGCAGTATGTACGGGTGTTTCGGCTAGAAAACTCATGTCTTCGGCTTGAAATACTTTTTCTTGTTTTTCCGTGCAATTTATAGCTTTATGGCCGACTTTCCTGCACCGATGGCATTTGTATTTAAACGGCTTCTCTTTATTTTCAGCGTTTTCCTTGTTCGCTTGAGAATATTTTTCGAATTTTTTCTTTGACTTTCGTACGAACATCGCATTTTCGTCTTTATTTTCCTTAGATTTTTCTTTTCGAGTGGTTACTTCCTCTAGTATTTTTATCTTCAAAGTCTCAGGTTCTGGTAAACTATCACGTGACTGTATTGCACATCAAAAATTATCGTAACTGTCGGGTAAACTGTTCAAAAGCATAATGGCTTGTTGCTTATTTCCAATATTGAAATCGAGTCCCGATAATTGATCTACTACGTTGAAAAATTCATTTATGTGAGTCAATACGTCACCGTTTTCTTCCATTCGAAGAGACGTTACTTTCTTCCATAATGCAGTTTTTCTGGCCGGACCTTTTGATTCGAAGATTGATTCTAGTTTTAACCAAACATCCCTCGAGGTCGAACAATTTTTTATTTGTTTTAATTCCGCGTCAGCAATCGTTAGATATAAATCCGCTTTTGCCTTCTCGTCTTCCTCTATCCAAGTTTCGATTGCAGCTGCATTATTTTCCGTGACTTCCGATTTTGGTTTCCTACCGTTCACGTATGCCCATGTCTTATTTTTTGTCAAAATTCCCTGGACTCTTAGTTTCCACGTGTCATAGTTTGTTTTCGTTAGTATGGGTATTCGCAGTGATATTCCCGTGGTCGATTCCATGGTATGGTATTAACACTGATTTATATTAATAACTCACAAAATTTTTCACGCGTTATTATTTGGTCTTGTTTGTGCCTGGGCCCATAACCTGTTGTAATTAATTTATGGTTCAAGAACGTGCACAAGACTTAAAATATTAATTCATTTATTAGACGATACATTTTCACGTCTGCATGACACAAATGGTAAAAATATACTAGAACAGCTTGGAGACGAATCAACAATAACAAACGACTGCAATTAATCGATACGCTGGATCGGTTGTGCCTAATTCGCGCTCCAACAGTAGCGGACGATGATAGAAATCAACATAACCTCCAGTGTCAACCGGCGCCGTTTCAACCATGGTTTCAGCGACCCGATTTTTCGTGGCGGTTGTAGTCGTGGCGCAAAAATTAGATTTTCTATCTACATTTTTTCGGTTTTGTGTCACAAATTTACCTTTTAAATGACCAAATTTAGCTCTGACCGCGTGATGATACAATACCACTACGCGTTCAAGCGAGACTCTGATGAGATATTTTAGTTAATACAATTTATGTTTTTTAAGTTTACGAAGCATTTACAAATACGTTTTTATTTTCACTGTGATTAATTGAATGTGTAGATATATAAAATGTTAGCATTTACAGAATTTTCGGAACAGTGCGTCAATTGACTAGTATGGGTCGCAAGGACTACCTTAACTTAAATATAATGATTCTATATTTATTCATTTATTTATCAATTTTTCAAACGATTTTGCAATTTATCTACTTATTTATTAACTTTTTGAACGATTTTTCGATTTATTTAGTTATATATTTATTTATTAAGCAAATTTTTCTAAAG
Organism: Ephialtes manifestator; assembly: GCA_963970395.1. Taxonomy (NCBI): domain Eukaryota; kingdom Metazoa; phylum Arthropoda; class Insecta; order Hymenoptera; family Ichneumonidae; genus Ephialtes; species Ephialtes manifestator. Next base: position 9,708,445 of record OZ019970.1, read on the forward strand.
TAATGGAACTATTATATATCCATTACCACATCCATTACCCAATAATTTGAAAATCGGTGATGCATCTAAGTGTCGTTATCCATTTTTTAAAAATGGGTAACCGATATGAGTTCCATTACTCATTAATAGGGTAATGGGTAATGGTTCCGAATTCCATTATGCATTTTTAAAGTAATGGGTAAAAAAAACAATAATGCATTAAAAAAATAATGCATTTTCCCAACTCTGGTTGAAAGTTAGTCAAAAGTTAGAAGTTAGTCAAAAAGTAGAAGTCAGTCAAAAGCTAGAAGTTAGTTAAAAGTTAGTCAAAAGATAGAAAAGAAACAGGTCGCATAGGACTATTGCTAAGATTTTCAGGTATCCGGATAGTTCGTCTCTGAGAGATCGCCCGTCTGTCTATTGCGACCTGTTTTAACCGCAGACTTCTAATGTTATTATATTTATTCATTTATTTTTTTAATTTTTCGAACGATTTTGCTATTTATCTACTTATTTATTAACTTTTTGAACGATTTTCCGATTTATTTATTTATATATTTATTTATTAAGCAAATTTTTCTAAAGTAAAGGGACTATCATATATCCATTACCACGTTCATTACACATTACTTTAAAAATCGGTGATGGATGTGAGTTCCACTACTCATTAATAAAGTAATGGGGGATGGATCTCTGCTCCATTACTCATTAATAAAGTAATGGGTAGTGGATGTGAGTTCCATTACTTATTAAAATGTAATTGGTAATGGATGTGTGTTCCATTACTCATTAATAAAGTAATGGGTAATGGATGTGTGTTCCATTACTCATTAATAAATAATGGGTAGTGGATCCGAATTCCATAATCCATTTTTTTCGTAAAAAATAATGCATTATTTTCACATTAAAAATTTCACAACTCTAATTCAGATCAAGCTACTAGGCAGATTGGAATGGTTGACATCTCATTTTCTTCTTCATGAAAAGATACACCGGCAAAATGGAGCAAATGTTAATAAAAGGTAATATTTTTTCAGTGACACAATTATTAATAAATAAATGTTATGCTATTTTCTAAATCAGTGATTAACTTTGCTTTCAGAATGAAAAAAAAATAGTTTGCTCCATTTCGCCGGTGTATCTTTTTATGAAGAAGAAAATGAGACGTCAACCATTCCAATCTGCCTAGTAGTTTCATCTGAATCATGCGCAGAATGGAAAACCTAAGAACTTTGCTTAAGGTAATATTGAAAAGCATATGCAAGTCAGACGACAGTAAAAAATCCTTTCATCGAGCACCAACAATATAGTGCATTGGGCATTTTTATGTGCAATAAGATTTGGATGATATTGAATTTCCAAAATCAATTTTTTTTACCTGACTGCCTCCCCTTAAACTATAAACCATTGTTAAATTGGCAGTCTATTGGGAGAAACTATTGAACTACACTATTGAGATAAAAGTATACTATTAGAAGGAACTATTGCGTCTTGAACTATACAATAGTTTACAATTGAAGAACTACTGAATAGTTCTACTGAATACGTGCAAAAAATTAGCTGAATGACTAGATTTTGGAGGAATGAAGTATAAGAAATTTCGATGAGTCATATGTTTAGGTTTTTTCTAGACGGATGGATGTGATTGTCAATGATTTAGACGGTGGTTTGATAATGGTACCAGAAGGAGTGGCACTTTCTTTACTGTCGGAACCACTTTTCTCTCTGACCCAGGATGCCCTTTCGGTTGTACTACGACTGGAGCTCGCTTGTGCCAACTACGCATTTATTCCACTTGCAATGAGAACATTGTATCCGTCGATGTTGGATGATGGTATCATCCTAAGTCTGATATCATCAAGAGTCACGGTAGCCACTCGACGCCAAGTTAAAAAAGAAATTAATGTTGCCGTCACACGACCATTTCTCTGTCTGTGTATTGTGACGAGGCGTTACCACGCGCTCGCAGCAGCGCGCTTGGTCGCGAATGCTCGCGCACCGAGACCCCGGAAAAAGTTACATAGCAACAGAATCGCTTCCCGCCGCCGAGGTCCGAACCGTTGCGAGATCAATGTATTGCCGTGTGGACTATTGATTGCAGGATCTACGAGAGTGAGAGAGAGAGGTTCGAGAGCCTCGGCGAGAGTCGAGGATGGAAGGAGCGCGAGAGAGAGGCAACGAGAAGCCGATCGACGTCGAAGACGATCGATGGCAGGCCGTGACCCCCACCCCGGACGTCCGAAGACCCCCGAACTACGAAGACCCGCACAAAGCGGAGACGAGAAGAATAGGAGAAAAGAATTTAGTCTCGTTTAGGCAGGCGATGAATTAATTAGTCTAATTTCGACAGGCCGAGCATTCAGAAGTATAATTTCGGCAGGCCTCGCGTTGAGAAGTAATCTGAGCAGGAGTTGAAAGAAATAGCAGATTAGTAGTTCGCGGACGTGAGTCTTCGTGGATCATTCCGTAAAAGAAAGTAAAATAAAGTACGAACAATTACGTCGAGTGGTTAGCGTGCCCTTGCGACTACTAGACCAAGGATTTGCTACGTTCGTTATTAAGCGGTATTGAAAGACTCGGAGATAGAGCGCTAGAGCGATTCTCGCGCATATCTCGAGACACCGTGTTCCCGCGTATGAAAATCCCGAGTGTCGTAGATCTCGGTTAGGAAAACCGATCGATTCGTGCTCGGAGAGTAGCCGCGAGGAGAATTCCAGCTAGTAAGCCGATTGAAGGAAACCGACGGACGGACTGCAGCGAAACCAGCGAATAAGGTAGGCGCACGTGGTGCACTATTATACTGTACTCAGCCGTGCTGCTGGAGGATTGCTCGTTGCCGCGTCCGGTCTTTCGGTAAATTATTTAGTAGTAGATTTCGTTTGATATTTGAGAATAAAGTAGACTCGAGCGATAGCGTCGCGTGCGTGAAGATCCGCGGTACTTGTCGGACTCGAGTCAATATTGTAATATTTCTTTTGTTGTTTTTCTTTGTTATTCATTAATACTTAATAAATCTTTTGTTACGGTTGTGAGAATCAGAAATATTCGTTCGGGTGATTTATTTTGCATGCCTCGAACTGCACCCCTTTTCAGCTAGTCGGCCGGTTTAAGAAGGAAATATCGAACGGGAAGGAAACTCCCTGGCTTTCGGGATAGAATAGAGAGCCTGGCGCCCATCAAGGTCGTATGAAATCAGGTGTTAAGTGCGGGTAAAAATCGAGTGAGAAACCTCGGGCGTCGTTATATTTGGGCGTTGGATCTTACACGAGTGGCCGAAATACTCGTGGTAAGGGCCCGTCACAGTATATATAATGGAACGCCTCACCTCCGACGAGATTTCGAGAAGAGTTGTCACCAACTGCTTTACACTACACTATGCCTTAAATATCGAAGGGAGTACATCTATCAATCTACCATCCAGTATCCCTATCATCCTGTGAACATCAATTTCCTTTATTTTCCGTGTCTGGTGATGAATCATTATTCTTGTTCGAGCATCGAACAGAATTACATTTCTTTGTCGAATGTCGAACTGAATAATAGCTGAAGACGCTTCCCAAAACATAAAACAATTATCTTCATAGGAACCCGTGCATCATCTCTATTGTTGTTTTTTTATAGTCTATAGAAATTTTGGTTTCATTGAATGTTTTGAGTTTGGAAAGTTAGACGAGAATTCTTGTAGAATTCTTATTGCTGCCTCTGTTCTTTGTACACATGCAGGATACATTTAGTAGTGTCTACTTACCTTCATTTACTGTTCATTGTACATGAACTTTTTAATCAATACACAGATATAACTAAAACATGAGTTCTCATTATTTTTTTAAATTACGTTTTGACTTTCAAAAAGAGAGCAAATAACACCAAAAATGTTTTCCCAAAACAAAAATGGTACGCCAAGTTAAAAAAATTGCTTTCAAAAAAATTGCATACAAACAAAATGCCTTGCAAAAATATTAAACCAAATCCAATATATTAGCCAAGTTAAACTCTCTACAAAAAAAACTTGGCGTCCCAGCGACTAGCTCCCGTACATAGTCCATTGAAGTAAGGACGGGAGGACAACGGACCACTAAAAATGACCCTCTGAAAATGGCTTCGCCCCTCGGCCAGGGCGGGTGGGGGGGGGGGGGAGGTCATTTGCTATTTTGACTCTTGTTCTATTCAAAACAATCAAAATAGCGAATGGATAAAATAACGAATTTCATAATGATGGCCATTCTAGATTCCGATGTTCATTATTCTAAAATTCGCTATTCATGATTTTAAGGGTACCACGTGGGCGGGGCCGAGGGGCGAAGCCCCGTGGCGTGCGCGGGGGGGGGGGGGGGGGGGGATCTTTCGCTATTTTGACCCTCATTCTATTCACAGCAATGAAAATAGCGAATTTAATAATGATGATCATTCTAGATTCAGATGTTTATTATTCTGAAATTCGCTATTCGTGTTTTTAAGGGTACCGCCTGGGCAGGGGGGGAGGGATCATTCGCTGATTTGACCCTCATTCTATTCAAAGCAATCAAAATAGTGAATGATTAAAATAGCGAATTTCATAATGAAAGCCATTCTAGATTCAGATGTTCACCCTGGCAAACTGTGTCACCGTAGTGTTAACCGAAAATAACTGAAGTTAACCGACATTTTAACCGAGGAAAGATAAGTCTCGATTAGCCCACTGTTTCAGCAGCTTTAACCGACAATTTAACCGATTAAAAACGTTTCGTTCGGTTTAATTGTCCGTTAAAATCGGTTAAATTCACCAAGCAAAATTGAGTTTTATTAATTCGGTAAGAATGTCGGTTACAATCGGTTAATTCACCAGTAAAAATCGCTTAAAAAATAACAATTTCGGTTAAAAGGTCAGTTAAACTGGGTTAGAACGGGGGTTAATCGAGACTGGTTAAAACACCGGTTAAAAAGTCGGTGACACTGTTTGCCAGGGCATTATTCTGAAATTCAGAAATTCCCTACTTTAGCCATTCGCTATTTTGACCCCCACCGCACCGACAGTTCGAAGAATAATAATCTTTCAAAGATTTATATATATTAAGATATTATTAGATTAAATGAGGTCAAAAGAAAGTAGGGATACTAACTGATAAATTAGATAAAAGTAATGAGTAAGGTACGATATGCAAATTGAGCACACGCTGCAGGTTCGGTAATACGAAACACGAAATATCATTAGGAATTGTTTTCTCCCACACTTACTTCAATGGACTATGTACGGGAGCTAGTCGCTGGGACGTCAAGTTTTTTTTGTAGCGAGTTTATGTTGGCTAATGGACTATGTACGGGAGCTAGTCCCTGGCACGCCAAGTTTTTTTTGTAGCGAGTTTAACTTGGCTAATATATTGGATTTGGTTTAATATTTTTGCAAAGCATTTTGTTTGTAAGCATTTTTTTTTAAAGCAATTTTTTTAACTTGGCGTACCATTTTTGTTTTGGGAATTTATTAACTTTTGAACGATTTTCCGATTTATTTATTTATATATTTATTTATTAAGCAAATTTTTCTAAAGTAATGGGACTATCATATATCCATTACCACGTTCATTACCCATTACTTTAAAAAAGGGTGATGGATGTGAGTTCCATTACTCATTAAAAAAGTAATGGGTGATGGATGTGAGTTCCATTACTCATTAAAAGAGTAATGGGTGATGGATGTGAGTTCCATTACTCATTAAAAAAGTAATGGGTAACGGATATGAGTTCCATTATTCATTAATAAAGTAATGGGTAATTGTTCTGAATTCCATTATGCATTTTTAAAGTACAGTAGAACCTCGATTATCCGAACCTCGATCATCCGACCCCTCAATTATCCGACCGATGACTTGGTTCATCCGAACGCTCAATTATCCGACCGTCAACGCGGAAGATACATTGTTTCTCGCTGCTACTGCCGTGATCAACAATGTATCTTTGCGAGAACCGCGCGTATACAACGACGCATATCGAGCGTGTTGAAGCACGCTTTGTTTCTTCGAGTGTTAGTGCTCTTGCGGAGCATCCTCGCGCAGTTGCAACACATTTTTCACACCGCGTGGAAGTAAATGTGAATGCTGAATCGTTCCTGTTGCACTATAGTTTTGTTAACTTTTTCATTTGTGCCATGACTTCTATGTCAAGTCCTTCGACTTCTAAGCGAAAACGTAATGTTCTTACGGTGGAAAAAAAAATTAGAAATCTTGACGAAGTTAGATAAGGGAGAAACCCACGCATCTTTATCATTGTTTTATGGTGTGGGAAAAACAACAATCACCGATGTAAAAAAAAATCGAGATGCTCTTCAAATATTTGCGTCTACGATGGATAGTGGCGACGGGGTGAAGAAAAGAAAAGTGATGAAAAATGCAAAAGATCAAAAACTCGATGATGCTGTTTCAACGTGGTTCACACAAAGGCGAAACTTGGGAGAACCGATTTCTGGCCCACTCTTATGCGAGAAATCTCTGGAATTGAATAAAAAACTCGGTGGATCAGAAGATTTTAAGGCCAGCCCTGGTTGGCTTCACAATTTCAAGTCGCGGCATGGAATACGTGAACTACAAATTCAAGGCGAAACATTATCGGCGAATTCAAATGCTGCTAAACAATTCAAGAAGACATTTCAGTCGTTTTTGGAAGAAGAAGGGCTTTCTCGCGACGATGTTTACAATGCCGACGAGACCGGTCTCAACTGGAAATCGCTCCCAAGGAAATCGCTTGCATCTCGCCAAGAATCTGCGGCACGGGGTTTCAAAGTATCCAAGGAAAGAGTGACTGCTATGACGTGTGCTAATGCTGCTGGCACTCATAGATTGCCATTGCTGCTGATTGGGAAATCCAAGAAACCGCGGTGTTTCAAGAACGTCACAAACTTACCTGTGACCTACAAAGCGCAAAAAAGTGCCTGGATGGACGCGAAATTATTCGTCGAATGGTACACGAACGATTTTATTAAAACCGTGAAGAAGTGGCGACAGGCTAATAAAAAAACTGGTAAAGTGCTGCTTCTCTTGGATAATGCACCGTCACACCCATCCGCCGAAACTCTAAATTCGCTCGATCCGGACTTTCAAGTGATGTATCTCCCGCCAAATGTTACATCGTTGATCCAACCTATGGACCAAGGGGTCATCGAAAAACTGAAAAGAATGTACCGAAAGCAAGTTCTAAGACGACTTCTGTTAGACGATGGCACAGAAGGTAGCGTCGTTGCATTCTCGAAGGCACTAAACCTGAAGCATTGCTGCTACATGATAGCGGATGCATGGGATTCCTTGACCGAGGACAATTTACGAAATGCTTGGAAGAAATTGTGGCACCTTCCGGAAGAATCGGAACTTGAAGGAGAAACTGTCAACTTGGAGACAAACGATCTCAACGAATTTGTTGACTTATTCAGTAGCATTCCGGGATTCACGGACTGCGATAGAGACGATGCTGTGGATTGGTTAAACCATGACGCTAACGATCCTGGATATCAAATTTTCGACGATGATGAAATTGTTTCTTCATTAAAAAATCCAGATGAGGATCACGACAACGACAGCAGTAGCAATGAAAGCGTGGATGCACCGAAGAAAACTTCACATGCAGAGGCGTTTGCCGCTTTTGAGACGGGTCTCGAATGGTTCGAGAGACAGGAAGAATGTTGCCCTACGCAACTTCTCCTTCTTAAACGGCTGCCAGACTTGGCGGCTCAAAAACGCGTGACAGCCGTTCGTCAATTGAAAATTGACAGTTTTATAAAGAAAATATAAAAAAGAAGCATTCCACTCTTTTCAGATGTTTTAAATAGATATATATTTTAATGTTAATATATGTCAAATTCTAATATATATACTGTTTTTATGTAAAAAAAAAGTGTCGTTTATAATACCGTCCCTAAAAACACGGCATTTCGTTTTCTCGATTATCCGACTTTTCGATTATCCGAACTAGTCTCGGTCCCAATTAGTTCGGATAATCGAGGTTCTACTGTAATGGGTAAAAAAAACGATAATGCATTATTTCCAACTCTGATCTGAATCATGCGCACAATGGAAAACCTAAGAACTTTGCTTAAGATAATATTGAAAAGCATATGCAAGTCCGACGACAGTAAAAAATCCTTCCGTCGAGTACCAACAATACAGTGCGTTGGGCATTTTCATATATAATAGGATTTGGATGATATTGAATTTCCAAAATCTTTTTTTTATTTGTCTCCTTCCCCTTAATAGTTCAATAATTCTAATAGTTTTTAATTTTCAATACTTTTTTTCTATGTCGACATCTACAAAGCCAAATCGCTCTTGTCAGCGTAGGATCTGTCAAAACCCTACTGACAGCTACAAAGCCAAACAGCTCTTGTCGCTTGTTAATATTTCAATCAACTACAAATCGGACCAACTTTTGTTAATGAACGAACGAAAATCTATGTAGACACTGATTAAAACAAGGTTAATCACGACAGATACTTACTGAAATGAGGTTAGTCACGACAGACACTGACTGATACGATACTCGACTGTAAACGTAGACAGCAGTCAGACACTGATGAAAACGAAAAAGATCACACTTTATGATAAAAAATAATCCCATAAACGATGAAGCACTGGGGTTGAGAACGCACTGGGATTGTTGTCAACACTCATTTATCATACACTCATTTATAAAAAAATTAATTACTTTAAGCACTGATTTAAAGTATTAAGCACTGATTTATATTTAAATTATTAAGCACTGATTTAAAGTATAAAAATACGCGAATTAAAATGTACACTTGGCGTTGAGTCGCTGCCGCGACTCTTGATGCTGTCGGCTGTGCAACACCCGCTGACTGACTGAACAGCTGGCGACTACGTGACGTCACGAGTTGTTTGCGACTCGCCACTCGCGGCTGCGCGCGGCGCTTCTATATAATGTATGTACGTGAATACGTGAATAGAGATTATGTGAGTGCGTTAAACACGAAAAACTTTGAAAAGACCAGATATCAGCGATAAATGAACCGATTTTCTTGTGACAAGTCTCATTCGAAAGAAAAAAAATAGAAAATATTGATCATGATACACTTTTCGTTCGCGACATGTGGTCAGAGATAATACGTCGGCAAATATAGGTTGGGACATTTAAAGTTGTGTGAGTGCGGCCGTACGGGTGGAACATAAAATCGCTCGGCGAGAATTACTAAGATGCCAAATATCAGCATTATAGAAACAGATTTCCTTGCCGCAGGTCTTATTTGAATGACAAAAAAAAAAAAATTGAACCTGACACATCTTTCGTTCTCGACGTGTGGTCAAATATAATTCGAGTTATAACTTAAAAACGGCCGGTGACTGGCCGCCTTCGGAATAAATAAAGTAGCAGTATCGACCGTCGCGTCAGGAGTAACAGCCCGTCCAGTCAAGATCAGACAGACAGATCGTAGTGTGAAGGCAACATTAATTTCTTTTTTAACTTGGCGTCGAGTCGCTACCGCGACTCTTGATACTAAGATCCTAGTATTCTAGTATATATATATATATACTAGGATTTTATTGGATTTTATTTATATATATTCTAAGTCCCTCATGGGCCCCCGAGCCTGGATTATTCTAAGTCCCTCATGGACATGGACACCCCTGATTACCCAGAATCCCCTGATTACCCAGAATCCCCTGATTACCCCGAATCCCCTGATTACCCAAAATCCTCTGATTACCCAAAATCCTCTGATTGCCCAGAATTCCCTGATTACTCAGAAAATCCTGATTACCCAGAATTTCTGAATAGGGCGTTCCCGAGGAATGTGTATTTCCTGTGTGATAAATCGCAACTGTTGTCATCGCAGCCGTTGTCATAGCGACCGTCTCTATAGCAATCGGCGCCATAGCAACCGTCGCAATAGAGATCGGCGGCACAGCAACCGTTGCCATAGCAATTTTTTCACAGCAACCGTTGCTATAGCATTTTTTGACTCCCCAACCGTTATCATAGTAACTGTTTTCATGGCTATTGTTGTTATAATGTCAGGTGCTATGGCACAGCGAGATATTTTTTCATAATAAATTGAAAGATCTCAGTAAAGCATTTGAAATATTCGGGGATTGGTAGGCTATGTGGGCAGAGGGGACAAACAAAAGGCGATCAGGAGGGTAAATCGGGAGGTGAAACAAAAGACAAAGAGGGTAAACAAAGGACGATCTGGAAGTGAAATAAAATACAATCGTAAGATTAAAAAAAGGCGATCAGGGAGGGAAACAAAAAATGATCTGGAGGGGAAACAACGGACGAATTGGAAGGGAAACAAAGTACAATCGTAAGGTAAAATAAAACGTGATCGGGAGTAAAACTAAAGTTCATCGGGAGAGGGCACAAAAGATGATCAGGCGGGAAAATAAAAGCCGAAAAGAAAAGGCGATCAGGAGTAGAAACAAAGGACGATCTAGAATGGAAACAAAAGTCGATCGGGAAGTAAACTACACACTATCGAGAGGGGGAAACAAAGGATAATCGAGGGGAACATTAAGAGATGATCAGGAGGACTGTCAAAAGACGGTCGGGAAGAGAAACTAATGACAAACTGGAAAGGAATTAAAATACGATTTTAAAGGAAAATAAAAGAGGATGAACAGAAGAAAGAAAATACGATTTCGAGGTTAACAAAATACGGTCGATGGAGGAGACAAAAGATTAATATTTATAATAATCGATTAATATTTATAATGAGTAGTAAATATCGAGGGTTGGCGCGCGAAGCGTGCAGAGGGTCGGAGCCCCCTATACTTATGTATATAGGCCTATAGGGCATTCCATGTCAAGTCTAGTTTTCCGCGGGATAAAGGAAGGGTTCCCGAGGGCTAGAGGAGGGGTTCCCAAGGGATTGAGGAATTTCAGACGAGTAGTATCATGTTGATGGTGGAATTGTAAAAGAAAGGTTCGACATATTTAGCTGAGGTTTTGCGAGCACGCGAGCCGCAATAACCCTTTGATAACGATATTAAATAAAAGATCTCGCCGCCGTCGCCGGCGCCGCCGTGTCCAGAATCCAGCAGTCTGGAGTCAAATGACACACTCAAGCCGGAATTTTTCTATGTCCCCCAAGTGCCCTCAAAGCCTGGATTTTTCGGAATTCCCCAAGGGCTTATATATAATGCATTCCATGTCAAGTGGAACATTCTTACCCGAATTTTGCGAAGTCCCCCAATAGCTCGCAAGCCGGAATTTTTCGAAGTCCTTAATGGAGCCCGAAGGCCCTATATTTCTAAGTATTTTATACTTTATGAGACCAATAAAAAGAACGGCGATACGGGCGCGCGAGCCATAATAGCCCCAGCTGAAAATGTTTATTCTGAAGATTTTCAAAATTTCGAAGAATCGAGGGACTTAGAAAAATTGACCTCAAACCACCTATCGCTGAAGGATAGTGGGGGGTGGGTGTCCTGAGGGGCAGAGGGGCGGGGGGTCCCGAGGTATAGAGTAGGGTTTTCCGCGGGATAGAGGAAGGGTTCCAGTGGGATAAAGGAGGGGTTCCCGAGGGATAGAGGAATTTCAGGCGAGTATTATCAAGTTGGCGGTGGAATTGTAAAAAATATATTCGAAACATTTAATCGAGGTTTTGCGGTTTGCAAAGGAACCGAGGTTGCTTTGTAATGGTATCGTAAAGTAAAACGTCGATTAGAAGTCTTTGGATATTAAAAATAAACGCATCGTATTATCTACTTCATAGTGGTGTAGAAACGATAATATTTTGTAGTGCGTATTTGAAGATTCTGAGTTCGGAAAGGGGGGGGGGGGGGTTGACGCACGAAGCGTGAAGGGGGGCGCAGCCCCCCTAGTATATATCTCTCTATATTATAAAAAGATCTCGCCGCCGCCGTGTCAAGAATCGAGGGACTTAGAATAATTCGGGCTCAGGGCTTGGCGGAAGGGGGTGGCGCTAAAGGCTTGGGGCTAGCCCCACCCCTTCCCGACAAGCCCCAAGCCCGAATTATTCTAAGTCCTTTTCCAAAAACATAGGTCCCTCAAGGCTGCGGGCACCTGGGGGGGCCACCCTTCGGGGGGGATCACCCTTGGGCGGGCACCCTTCGGGGGGGCACCCTTTGGAGGGGGCACCCTTGGGTGGGGGGCGATTGCGAGAGATATTCGATTAAATTAATTAAAATGCGAGAACAACTCACCCAAAATTATTGCTGCTAATTCCGGGGAACGATAACAAAATCCCAGAGGAATTACGAGAACACAGTGCACTCACGGCACTGAATAAAGAACGGGAACTTTAGTTTTATTCAATCGAATAAAACTCACGAAAACGAGAGTGTATAGCGTACGATGTACGCTGGCCACAGAGCGCGAGAACTACGCGAAAGACGCGCGCGCGAACGACAGAAAAACGGTCAACACGGGAGCACTTAATTAGACCCGAGGCACCTCGGCGGTGTCCCGAGCCAGACTGATTGTCTCCAGCAATCATCGAAATCTCGTCATAATAATTATGAATCCCTCCCAAAATCCCTTACTCGAGAACTACTGCCGTCTCTCTCGAATCACCTCGTAACTATATCGGGAACGCAAATCATGCCGGTAACATTTTCGAAATCTATACAATCGCCTCCCTTAATGCTTCGCGCGAAAACGGGCCTTCTCAGCACACCTATGCACTATACGTTCTCTAGCGCAATACATTATCTCAATAGGGCGCCGGATTTACACCGGTCTACAACTAATCGCAAGACTCGTTCAGTGACTCTTGTCTGCCGGGCTGCTCGTTTCTTTGAGCTCTCATCCTCGCGACAGATTTGAGTGCACCGATCTACCGAAACTTTACAACAACAATAACAAAACCTAAGAATTACAATTCTTAGCTAAACCGAGAACGTAAATTCGAGGGAAAGCAGCTCGAAAATGCTGAAAAATAGCAAGTAACGATAACACAAGCCCTTGTGATCGTGATTACCAAAAAATCACGTCACAATATATATATATGGGATGTCTGCCGAATGGACCACAGTATCTTGGATCACCACCGACATCCAGGCATCGTCTGAAGGAAAAAACTTAACGGGAGATGTCCATGGAGCGCTCGGTAGTTGATGCTGTGCGGGTTCAGGACAAAAATCTTCGGATATGTTGCCGGGGAATCCTTCGTCGGTTTCGTAACCCTTCCAGATGACACCTTGGAGATAGAGGAGGTGGTGATCTGAAAAATACCGATAATTTATAATACCATTTGTTGATAACTATCTTTTTTTTATAAATTTGTTTATTGCTAAAATAATTAGATAACTTACCTTTGTTTGGTTGCCCATTGCGGAAGAGTCGAAGTTGATTATTGGTTATTCAAAAAACGAACGGTCATTAATATAGGAAGTCGAAGCTGCCGCGTCAGCCTCGCGGTGTTCGACCAGTGGCACGCTAACCTCGGTATCGCCGGGGTTCGGAAACAGGTCAATATCTCCGAAGCAATTGGAGGTCGGGTTTTCGATCATGGGAATGATTTTCTAAAGGGAAAATTTAAGAAACTGGCTGGATAATTATAAGTTGCTGGTGTATTTTTCCTTTAATGTTCTGGTAATATTAATGTAATTGTCGGTCATATTTTTTAAATTGGTTTCGGACGAAATGAAAATTGTAATTTCTTTTCTTTTTAGGGGGGGAGGGATGTTGTACCCCGATTGCGTGTACAGCTATGCACATACGTGCATGCATACGCGCATGCATATTTTCGGGCTTCGCGCTCGCATTAGAGTAATGCGGTCAACTCGCGACCGAGCGTGCGATCCGAGTCAGCATTTTTCGAGTTTGATGCATACTCTTGTATACATCTTTTCGAACATATGTTTTAAAAGATTCGAATCAGAACTTTAAAACAGTAAATAATAAATAATACTCGGAAAATGCTGATGTGACTGCTCTCACCTTAATATAAGGACCGAAGAGCAGCCACAGAAGTTAGATTATTTTCTGGAATTGTACGGTTTGGATCGACTGAGATTCGAGCAAAGAATCTCAGTATTATCTTTTAAGCTCATCGGCTTACGGTATATAATTTTTAACTAGAGCCTAAAATTTGTGTTTCAATAAATTATTCTTTTAATAATATTCGGATATTGTTACTTGGGTTCTAACCCTTAACTGGTATACCCCAAAAACTAGAGCAACCAAAACCCGGGGACGGATTTTGGCGGCATAACAATCTAGTCAAGCGCGAAACGGAAGTTCCTACCTTATATTTAGATAATCAAAGCGCGATCAAGCTCATTAAAAATCCGCAATTTAACAGGCGTTCCAAGCACATTAACGTGGAATATCATTTCATAAGCCATCTACGAAGATAAGGATTTTGAGTTAGAGTATATTAACACAAGTGAACAGCTGGCCGATATTTTTACTAAACCTCTCTGCAAATCAGTATTCAAGTACCTGCGAAAAAAATATCATTACCGTAAAGAAGGCAGCTGGTACAGCAACCCAAAGTGGGAGTATTGGAAATATATTGGAAATCCACGGTTGGGTCGCATGCCAGCAGAGCGCGCCACATTACGGTATAAGATTATATCGAGATTATATGACCCAACGTTTCGGGGTTTCTCGGGTAAATACCGAACTCTCACGAACCGCGTATCTGCTACGTGATTCTTGTCCACACAGACCATGTAGTGGTATCTTTTCTAAATAAAGCAAATGTTACTTTTCTAATCCGTCTTCACGATTATGTCTAACCCTGCAATCCTGGTACTAAGGCACAAAATACAACAAAATTGAAGGATGTAATTTAAAAAGAAGAAATGTGACAGACCATTTTGTGGACCAGATTTATGTTCAGTGGGCAAAGTTAGACCCTATTCTACATAGACTACATATAAAATCTATAATTGGTTATTTCTGAGATTTTTACAAGATCCTCATATAGTAGCTTTAAAAATAAAAAATTAAAAAACTAATACGAGAAACAAACTAAAGAAATGGAAATGTAATCGAAATTAATTTTCTGGACTGGTTTCGTAGGCACGGTTAGATGCTATAGCAAAAATTAGGCGGTTTCGGTTTGGTTAGATTATCATTTTATTTGGTATCGGTATGAAATAAATACTCAATTTTTTTTCACAGTTTTGTGCCCAAAGGGTAGAAATAAAATAAAAATGTTATGTTCAGTTTTATTGCCGTAGATTTAGTTTTGCAAATGTGGTCACCATTGTAATTGCATAATTTGAAAAAGTTCTTTCTTTTGGTTAAAAATCACTAGTGACATTTTATTTTTATCCTATTCACATCTCAGATATAGGCGATTTACGGTCCGATAATTGTTTTTGTATCGAATTTTAAATCGGAACTCAAGAGAGATGTACAATTAAATGAGCCCATGACAATGGGAGAATCTTAAGATGATCCTAAGAAATGAGACTCTGGACGGGCATCGGATTTGAGGCTCCGCGGCAAAAGCTGTCTCACTACCCGTGGAATACCCCATAGACAAATTATTTTAACTATGATTTTAAGAGTCAGAAGTATTCTTATTTGGTTACTAATTGAAACATTCACTTTAGCTGTGTAAATAAGATGATTTTGTGGTTCGTCGGCTATTGGCGGCCCCATTAAATAAAAAAACTCTCTATTTAAACGTTTCGACCCTGGACTGGGTCCTCTTCAGTATATTATTTAATAATTACCCAGAGAACCCGGCGAGCTGGTCTTTTGGTAAACAATGTTTACCAAAAAAGTAGCCGCACGGTGGACATTGTAGAGGTCGTAAATTGGATCTGAAAAAAAAAAAAAAACCCAAAGGATTATTAATTAAGATCGTATTGGCTATCGTTCTATGGAGGCTTTTTTTAATCGAATTTGACAAAATGGCGGCAGTTTGAATAGAAAGTATCGAATTTCGCCGTTTTTTTACAGTTTTTATTTTTTTTAAATATGAAGATCTCAAAAAAAAGCTTCCATAGCAAGATAAAGAGTGACGTAAAGAATGTTTTCCTAAAATTTGAGAACGATTGGTTGAAAATTGTTCGGTGGAGAATGTCCACCGTTTTGAAAAAAGTTGTTTTGAGAAAAACGCGTCTAAAGTTTCGAGTGCGGTAATATCATATAAATTGTGTACTTACGCTTAATCGGCGATGCCAGGTCCATAGAGAATCCCTTCGGCTTCCTCATAATTCTCGTTTTCTTCCATCATTTTGTGTCGTCGAGCTGTTCGGATCTCTTTACTGTCAAAAGAGCTCCGACGGTCGGCGGTGGCGATGCGCTCTTCTTTGTATTTCGCTGCGAATGCCGCGGCTGATGTACCAATTGTTACGCCCATCGTCTCCATTATTTTTAGGATTGTGTCGTAACCTTCGTTGAAAGTGCAAGTCGCACAATATGTTGCAATCTGGACGACTTTTTTCCCATTAAAAACGTGTTTTGGCGCTAATTGCCAAACGCAATGTTTGAAACTCTCATTATTGTGTTGCGTATTCGCGCCTGTACATCGCTCTAGCAAGTAGGGCTCCCACTTTAATTCGGGTAACTCACAAATCAGGATATTCGAACTATTCGTACCTCATCGATTCGAAGTTCAAGACCGGATACCTCGGGTAGTTCGGGTAGTTCGGGTATCTGCGTAGTTCGGACATCCGGGTAGTTCGGGTATCCGGGTAGATCAGGTATCCGGGTAGTTCGGGTATCCGGGTAGTTCAGGTATTTGATAGTTCGTCAATTTTTCCACGATTAATTTTTTTAAAAACGTCACAATTCCGTCACAATTATCAGCATTTTATTAGAAAGTTAATAAAGTATTACACAGAGAAATTTCTTTTCGTTGATTCACGGAAATCTTCGCCCATAAAAATATATACTTGAGTTTCCATACTATCATTTTCTTTAAGGGCAGGGAGTCAGGTCAAAATAATTAAGTTTGTAAATTCAATATCATCCAAATTCTCTTGCATATAAAAATGATCAATGAACTACATTGTTGGTACTCGATGAAAGGATTTTTTACTGCCATCTGACTTGCGTATGCCTTTCCATATTATCTTAAGCAAAGGTCTTAGGTTTTCCACTCTGCGCGTGATTCAGACCAAACTGCTAGGCAGATTGGGCTAGTTGATGTCTCATTTTCTTCTTCATAAAAAGATACACCGGCTAAATGGAGCAAAATATTTTTTTTTCATTCTGAAAGCAAAGTTAATAACTGATTTAGAAAATAGCATAAAATTTATTTAGTAATAATTATGTCACTTGAAAAATATTACGTTTTATTAACTTTTGCTCCATCTTTTCATGAAAAAGAAAATGAGACGTCAACCAGCCCAATCTGCCTAGCAGTTTGGTCTTTGGAATCACGCGCAGAATAGGTTTAAAACCAAGTTTCGGCAAATGGCATCTAAATCTTACCACTCAAATAAAAATGTTTATGCTGTTTTCACCTTTGGGGCACCTTAGTACCTTTAATGAACAAAATAAAAATATTATTTGCAAGTCAGATTACAGAATATTATTAATAATGTTATTAGGGTTGAGCTCCGGACTAAATCACGGTTAGTTCATGTGACGGTTACTCTGTAGTTAAATACATTTTTGAAGTCATATTCGGATACGGAGCGAACGGGAAAGTGGAAGCACGAAAGAAGATTCGACGGTCGACCACACAACCAGAAAATTGCAGTTGTTGAGCATCCAGCTAAAGCTAAATACTGCAGAAACTGGCCCGCAGATTCGTGAAAGAGGTTAGAGTTACTGTTTATAATAACATGGCAGATCGCACGTGTACCAAGAAAAACGTGAACGTTGCAAACTCTGTGCAAAGTCCGTCAGGCGGCGCTGTATTAACTGTTTTGTAACGGATTCTGATTCGCGATCCGCGAGCGCGTCGCACGCGCAGCACCTCCGCGAGACCGGGCGCGTAAATTCAAATCGAAAAAGCAGAGAGAACGAGAGACAAATATAGTGGCTTGGGCGAGCTGACTACTGATAAAGTATAAAGCATGATTAATTGTAAATGCGGCATGATGAACATTATTTGTAATATATAAATATTATTAGATGTATTAGATTCCAGCTTTTCCCACGTACGCCAAGCGGAAATGCCGCGCTGGGAAAGAACGTGCTAGACATAAAAGAATCTGCCTACGCTCCTTGTACCGCTATAAAGAAACGCACTAGAGTCTGCTTTCCTGGGCCCAGAATGTGAATCCTTTAAAAGAGCGTCTTTGCTAGACGCACAGATAGTAAAATGTAAATTGTAGAAAGCCGAGACATCCTTAGTTTGAATGTACAAGGCGAGCTCCGTCGCCAGACACTCCAAAGGGCCAACCGTACTTCGACGGTGGGCCATGTGGTGTCCAAATTGCAGCCAAGGAACAATAGCCACTTTCTAGCTCGGGGTTGACGCGGACGCTTGACGCAAGCGTCTCGCACGCTCGCGCGTGGGAGCAAGCGTTCGTGTCGAACTGAGGGTTGATTGGCTAAGGGTGGGCCCTTGGGGCGTAACTCCTGGCCCACCAGCAGACCGCGAGGCCCGCGAGCCTAGAGTCAACGCGGAGAGACGGCAGATTCTTGAGACTAGTCGAGCGCGACGGAACTGTCTTCGAGAAAACTGTAGTTATTATTTTGCACTAAGATAAATTAAAGTTTATAAATTCTTTTGAATAAATAGAGTGTTCGAATTCGTGTTTAATTCCGAGTTACAATTGTGTCTTTTCCCCAACTAATTTCGAGTACAGGTCAGCCCGGACGAGGTGAGCTTCAGCTCTTCGACGTGGATTGGACATCGGTGGTAACCACTCTCGTGCTGGTCAGAATTCGGACGTTCGAATTCTCGCGCCGAAATTAGACCGAAAGCGTTACATAAAATTTTTGGTGTCAGAAGTGGGATTCCACTAACTCGTCGCGGGTGAAAATTGTGAATCTTGTGAAAGTGTGAAACTTGTGTTAAAATTAAAAATAATTATTTTTCGCTTTTAATCGTAAACTTTTAGGCATTGGAAGTTACACGCGTAAATAGTGATTTAAAGTGAACAGTAAAGTGCATTCGAACTTTTTCAATTTTTATGAGATCGTTCACTGAATAAGAAAAATAAAAAGAAAAATAGAACGCGCGTTGCTGTACTTTGAAGCTCTCATTACCTTCTGTTCGGGTGGACCGAGTAGCTCGATATGGTGGTCGTGAAGCTGATAAGGAAACTCGTGCGTTCCAACGAGGAGAACGAGGACCAAGACCACAACGCCTTTCCTCGCGGAGTTTCCCCCGTGGTTTACCCAAGAGGACCGAGGGTAGGAGGCAAAAACCTACCGGGGCTAAGACGGTGCGAGGGCCACGGGAAATAAAAAAAGGAGAGGCTCCCCTTGCTCATCGTAGGCGCAACAGAGGACGTGAACCCAGAGGAGACGAGCGAGAACGGCCGCCAACCGGACGTCAACCAGGCAGAAGACTCGGACAACCGGAGGCAGAGGACTGTGTTTAATTGTGTATAACTGTGTTCGGAAATTATAGACTGTGAATTTACAGTGACTTTAATAGTTCCATAGCCATTCATCTGAGAACTTCGAATTGGTAAGTCAGTCGCCCTATTAAAATTTGTAAATTGGTCTCTCTGCTCGTCGCAAAATAACGCATATAGAAATAATAGAATATTAAATTTGATACGTGTTAGTAAAATGGAAAATTTAGATATCGCGGTCGAAACACCCCCCGTAGAACGGGAAGAGATAATCGTACCTGAGAATCGCGCACGCGAATTTGATTCCTCGGGAATCGATGTTAGAACCGGTAGTAGCATTCGAGACTCAGATGAATTGCGTAATTATACGCGAACGTTGGGCTCCAGCGCGGAAAATTTAATAACGCGTTCGTGTGTCACTGAAGGGGGGATGAGCGGACTTCGGAGCGGAGCGACGCTCGCATCTCGCAGCCTTGTAACCGAAACTTCGAAGTACGTCCCTTTCAAGGCCGCTCTTGAATTTGTTCCGAAAATGTTCGACGGCTACAATATGCCGGTCTCGAAATTTATCCGCGATTGTTTATTTGTCCATGATTCGATCGACCCGCGCGAAAGAAACCATCTTTTCTGGATGGTTAGAACTAGAGTAGTTGGAAGCGCAGAAGACTCTTTGCAAGACCGGGATATCACTACTCTCGAGGGTTTACTAAAACATCTAAAAAGGACTATGCTCGTAATGGTTACCCAGCGTAATACGGAGTCCGCGTTAGACTACGGAATTCGCGTTAACGAAATTTTAAAAAGGATCATTGAGGCGATCGAGGAAAGAAATCCTGCAGATGTAGCCTACGGTATGGTCGTGTCGGCTCGCGATACGGCACGCGAGAACTTCGTAATGGGGTTAAAGCGGGAAGTAGCATTGCGGGTACGTGTAGAACACCCAAAAACGCTCCAAGACGCTAGGATTGTTGCCCGCACCGCCGAGTGGGAAGTAGAGCACGAAAATAGTTTAATCCGGACAGAAAGTGGTAGGGATCGTACAAATAACTTTCAAAATTTTAACTCTCCGCGAAACACGATGCACGACAATATATCAATTCATGGTCGAGACCGTGGCAGGGTATATCTTTACAAGGGTGGTCAGGCCGGACCGGGATCGGGTAAGCGCACCGCCGATGCACTTAGCGTGTGCAACAACTGTGGGGAAGACAGCCACCACGAGCGCGGCTGCTTGCGCCCTGCGAGAGTGCGGACAGTCACGTGTTACACCTGCCAACAGGATGTACACTACGCTCGCGATTGTATTGCCACGGGACAATAGGGCCGTTCGATAATCTATTTTAAATTCGGTATGGAAAGACACTTTGCCAAGGATTGCAGGAAATCTAGACAATAAAAGTAGTAATTTCTAATAAAAATAGTTCACAAATAAAAAATGTAAATTTTGCAAAAACCGGCCACTCCTACGATGAGTGCTAGGAACGTCTCGCGCAAGTCCAAACATGTCGAAAAGAGTCGCGTTAAAATGAAAGCGTGGGACAAGGAAAATTCGCCAGTCGTATCAATTTGTAACAAAAATATATATATAAATTTTGTTCGGGCAAATTTGGTGTAAATATAGGGGCAAAATTAAACCACATTAATACGAAAAAGGCTCGTTCTAGTAACATAATCAACTCTCACGTTGAATACCATATTTTGGTTATAAATTCACATTTCGCAGCAATAAATATTACACTTAGTCAATCGAAAATAAAGTTACAGAAATCTGAGGAAATTCAACAAAATCTAAGCCGGATAAATGTTGATGTGGCTGCTCTCGAGATCCTGAAAACAAACCATTTCCCGTTCCCGACGTAAATAGTGGTCGCCAGGTTATGAGTGTGCATACTCATTTACCAGACAATCGTTATTCTACGAAGGCGGACTACCCCGACCATGAGCACCCATTGAGCGTTTTTCTAAGCAGATTCGACGAGACAGATTCAGGAAACGAGACCGAAAGTAATGAAACAGAAGAAGAATCTGACGAAAACGAGACGATAGACTGCGATAAAGATGAATCGAGGTCCGGCTCACTCCGAGACACCGTGTACAATGATGGGCGACAGTTCGTAACCCGTACTGCTCGTCCTGAGGCACAGAGAGAGAGAGAGATTGTAGATGAACCGAGGTCCGGCTCAGTCCGAGACACCGTGTACAATGATGGGCGACAGTTCGTAACCCGTACTGCTCGTCCTGAGGCACAGAGAGAGAGAGAGAGATTGTAGATGAACCGAGGTCCGGCTCACTCCGAGACACCGTGTACAATGATGGGCGACAGTTCGTAACCCGTACTGCTCGTCCTCAGGCACAGAGAGAGAGAGAGAGAGATTGTAGATGAACCGAGGTCCGGCTCACTCCGAGACACCGTGTACAATGATGGGCGACAGTTCGTAACCCGTACTGCTCGTCCTGAGGCACAGAGAGGGATTATTAACAAAGAATGGCCAAATGGGAACCGCGGAGGGTTGCCCATCGAAAACGAATTGTGGATGTGAACAATCTGGGATTGTTGGTTACAAAATACAGATATTGAAAAACGGACTGACGATTTAGAGGGGCCCCGCTATTATAGGAGAATCTGCTTAGAGAATAAAGAATACGCAACAGTAGTACAGAAATAATGGATCACTGAGAAATTTCATAATAATATGTTGTTGCATTGCAAGTTCGAAAATAAATCGATTGTTGAATTTCATCTCATCTGTTCTTGTATTAAGAACGTGCGTCAGTTGACAAATTGAGAGTTATTAATTTATACATCCTTAACACGGGTTGTTTGGAATTCAGAACCAAGTTAAAATTTACACTGTTCTATATAGTATTGACGAATCCGGAGTAACAATAAAAGATCATTGTGATTAAAAAATCACAAATAAACCGAAAGAAGCAAAGATACAGTAAGCCTACACCATCCGATAGAGTCGCGAAACGGAATCGAAAGACCAAATTTTCGCTCCCAACACTATAAACAAATATAATTCGATGCAAATATTGAAGCGCAAGTATGGCCGCAGGGCACTAACATTACACTCGCAAATAGGCATCCTTAAAAGAACGTAAACGCGAAGAAACGAGCCCTCCTAGGGTGGATCTTGAAAAGCCGCTTCATATGAAGCGACTTTTTGTTTAAGGGGGGAAGTGTAACGGATTCTGATACGCGATCCGCGAGCGCGCCGCACGCGCAGCACCTCCGCGAGACCGGGCGCGTAAATTCAAATCGAAAAAAAGATGCAAAGTAGAACCTTGCACATTGCTTCCTCATTATTTTTCGCTTTTTACAAAGCTCCCTCTGTGAGGAAGCAGTATGTTATTCAATTTTGGCTTCCTCATAGAGGAAGCTTTGTAAAAAGCGAAAAATAATGAGGAAGCAATGTGCAAGGTTCTACTTTGCATCTTTTTTTTCAATTTCGTCGACGACGATGGCGAGGACGATTTTTTTTCTCCCGCATTTCCACTTGAAGTCGATGCCTCCCCATCTCCCTCAGTTTTATACCATTTTATTGTGCCGTTCTAGAATTATTGGCAATTTAATATTCGTACTTACCGTCAGTATTAGAAATAATAAAAAAAACAAAATAATACTCCGTCACAGACAGTTATATGTAATTTTGATTAGATACTACATTTTGTCTTACTTTAACTTTTTCTTTTGTTAACTTTTGCGGAAGTTGTAGCGAAAATCTAAATTTTTTGAAAAATTCAAAATGTTGTAAAATCCGAACGACTTTACCGATCATCACCAAATTTTGTACGTATCAGGGCTGTATGTTACCTTTCGACTGTACCCAATTTCGGTTCATTTATTAAGATACGACGTGATTTAGAGCAAAATGTATTTTTTTCGAAAAATTCAAAATTCTATAAAATCCGAACCGCTTTACCGATTTCGCCGAAATGCAATACCATACAACATTGAACTTATATCTAGATATGAAGAACTATTTAGCTAAATCGGCGAACTTTCACGAAAGTTAGAGCATTCACGTCCTTTTTTCAACAAATTAAAAATTGCATAAAAACTTAATTACGATATATATTTTTTCAAAAATTGCAGTATTCAAAGGGGGGCAGCTACTCTACATGTGTGCCAAATTTGAGCCCGATCGCTCGAACGGTTACTGAGTGAGAGGTGATTGAATTTTCGAGGCCCAGCACACACACACACACACACACACACACACACACACACACACACACACACACACACACACACACACACATACACACACACACACACATACATACATACGGACATTTTTTCTAAACCACTTTTTTCGATGTTTTAGGTGATTCTAAGCATACTGACATGAAAATCTCGAAAAAAAAATTTTTCATGAAAACAAAGCTTCCTCTATGAGGAAGCAAAAGCAGAGAGAACGAGAGACAAATATAGTGGCTTGGGCGAGCTGACTACTGATAAAGTATAAAGCATGATTAATTGTAAATGCGGCATGATGAACATTATTTGTAATATATAAATATTATTAGATGTACGAATATTCCAGCTTTTCCCACGTACGCCAAGCGGAAATGCCGCGCTGCGAAGAAACGTGCTAGACATAAAAGAATCTGCCTACGCTCCTTGTACCGCTATAAAGAAACGCACTAGAGTCTGCTTTCCTAAGTCGAGTCGTGACGATTCAAGTGTCCTTCATATGGGCCCAGAATGTGAATCCTTTAAAAGAGCGTCTTTGCTGGACGCACAGATAGTAAAATGTAAATTGTAGAAAGCCGAGACATCCTTAGTTTGAATGTACAAGGCGAGCTCCGTCGCCAGACACTCCAAAGGGCCAACCGTACTTCGACGGTGGGCCATGTGGTGTCCAAATTGCAGCCAAGGAACAATAGCCACTTTCTAGCTCGGGGTTGACGCGGACGCTTGACGCAAGCGTCTCGCACGCTCGCGCGTGGGAGCAAGCGTTCGTGTCGAACTGAGGGTTGATTGGCTAAGGGTGGGCCCTTGGGGCGTAACTCCTGGCCCACCAGCAGACCGCGAGGCCCGCGAGCCTAGAGTCAACGCGGAGAGACGGCAGATTCTTGAGACTAGTCGAGCGCGACGGAACTGTCTTCGAGAAAACTGTAGTTATTATTTTGCACTAAGATAAATTAAAGTTTATAAATTCTTTTGAATAAATAGAGTGTTCGAATTCGTGTTTAATTCCGAGTTACAATTGTGTCTTTTCCCCAACTAATTTCGAGTACAGGTCAGCCCGGACGAGGTGAGCTTCAGCTCTTCGACGTGGATTGGACATCGGTGGTAACCACTCTCGTGCTGGTCAGAATTCGGACGTTCGAATTCTCGCGCCGAAAATAGACCGAAAGCGTTACAGTTTCTCCACGCAGGAGCAAGAGCATTAACCCAAGGGAATTGGATGTAAACGCCATCTGTTTTACTCCGAGCGAAACGTACTCTGAAGCAGCAAACGGCATCCCAACAGGTGCTGCCACTTCGGAATCATACTCAACACCGTTATCTACACTACCAACTGCGGGTAAACGCCGAGTCGGAAGACCAACAAATGCAGAAATACTACAGCAAAGAGGAAGAAGCGACTCGGTGGGTAATCTAAAGGATATCCTAAAGAGGAAAAGAGAAGAACTAGAGCAAAACCTAACGGATCAGTACATGGAAAGCGCTTCGTTTAAACGCAGTAATTTAACCCCACGTTCTCCCCCAGGTAATCCCGCTCAGTCACCTCGAGCAGTGGACGAAATAAACGCAAAATGTGAATCGCCTGGAGGCGAAAAATCGAAAGTGATGGAGCAAAACGTACCAATCGAATGTAAAAAGTCAACGGAAAATCACCCCCAGGAACACGCGATTGCTCAGGGCGGAGAACCGCAGGTTATGAATCTCATCTTGGCGCAGCTAAACCTCATGAGAAATGAAAATAAAATAAGCATGGAGATAAATAAATAAAATAATTATTAATAATGTTATTAATAAATGTTTTTACAAATAAATAAGTAAATGAATGCATAATTTGAAAAAACAAAACCTGTAAATAATATGGGGATGATCACTTTTATTGACAACATCACTGAAAATTTATCCGGTGTTGACACATTCACAAATGTGCTGCACAAACATTAAATCCTTACTTCATAACAAATTTACATATCTGATCACTTCTGATGATTGTTGATTCTGTTTTAAACACTATTGATTGAAAAAAAACCGTAAATGGCCAACGGAATCAAACTAATAACATAATATGAACGAAAAATAAAAACGTCAATTCGAGGTTACGCGTCTCGCGTGTAGCAGAAGTAACTTCTCGGGGCAGTAACACGCTGCGCATGCGATACGTGCTAAAATATCACAGCGCATGGCCCATTATTCGCGCGAATTCGAATATAATGTAAGTGTTACGTGTTGCGTTGAAGACATCACACTCTCATCGCGTCATTTGTATCGCGTTTCGCTAACTGGTTTAAAAAATGGTAAACAAATAAAAATTTATTTACAAATACGTAATAAACTTTTTATTATATAGAACAAAATCATTAAAAAACAGGTATATTGCAGAAATCGGCAATTTTTTCGGCTTCAGGTCTAAGATTTTGCAGTTTCAGAGGGTATACTTAACTAAACAAAACTGCCGACGAGAAAAAAAAAAAAAAATCAAATATTTTTTTTTTTTTCAACTCCCGTAATTATTTTGTATGAAAAAAAATCGGCCATGATGTCTGCATATAACAAAAATAAATAAATCAAATAATTTAAAATTCAAATATAATATTCTGGTAATTTTTACGACTTTTGAGAAAATTAAATATGAATGGTACCGTAGAAACTTAGCCATTTTTGCGAATTCCGGCTTATAACTTTACTAATAGATAGATTACATGGAAATTAATGTTATCACAGAAAAAAAAATAATCGATTTTTTAAAATGTTTGACCTGACTCCCCCCCCTTAAGTGATCTCAAACTCAATGAAAAGTAGTGACATTGAATCGAGGAAATATTTCTATAAACCAATGAAACGTTTTTCATTGATTCTAAAGAAATTGTCTTCGAGATACGAAAATCGAAAAGTAAACTATAAAATAACACGTCGCTAAAGTATTGAGAGCACAGTAGAGGTTAGTTGTATGTATGTATGTATGATTTATTGTCTTGTGGGGTAAGCTCCCCATGACAAGGGAAAGCCATTTACATTTTTCATTTTACAAGCCAGTCTTATCCAGTTAGTTACAATACTTTTAAACCTAATTACCGACTAGTTTTTCTTATTATTTTATCTTATTTCTCGTTTACAATCACATAAAATCTATTTATACCCGTTGATTTTTCTTTTTATTCTATTTTAATTTTTCCTTTTTAACGCGTTTTTTCATAAAACCTATTTGTTTCGGCAGAATGCCCTTAGCGCCATAGCTCCTGTCATTTAATAAAATAAATCGTTCGTTGCCGCTATTTCATGGTTGTCGAGGAGCGCAATTAAACTATCCCTTTCAGTAAAGTATTTCCTTATATATCTATATCTTAAGCTTTCGTATATTGGGCAGCTTAAAATGAAGTGTTCTAGTGTTTCGGGCTTATGAAGGTTACATATGGAGCAATTTTCGTGTGGGGAAAGCTTATATATTATCCCGTTCCAGGTGAACCGACAATTGTGTTCATTTGCCAGCCTGGCCTGCGCTTTGATTTTAATTTTCGCAAGTGGGCACCGGTTGCTAAGGTATTTTGCCCCTTCGCAATCCAGACTTCTAGGAATAGGAATTTTGGAATTTAGGTTCTGCCAATCTTGTAAGTCTTTCGCTCTAAACATTATTTCGAATTTTTTTAGCACTTCACTTTCTCTGGCTATCCAGTGGTTTGCAGACACACTCTCCAAAATATCTTCGCAGTTTATTTTTACTCTCGTTTTTTGAACTGCTTCCTACTTCAGGCTCAGTGCTCCGCGCTTGTTGAGTCAGCGGTAAGAGCTTCCCCTGGATCTCGTCCCAGCGCATCCAAACACCGTTGATTTCGATTTTTTGGTGTGCAACTTTGACTGTGTGTTTTTTACTGCTTTCGTCCTTGGCGATGTCCCGGAGCTTTTTTTGAGTTTTCCTTTCCTCGAATGTCAGGTCGCTGTCCACGTAGACGCGGCTGTTTGCGAGAACCATGCGCTTGTTTTTCAGGATCTTCAATTTTTCGTCGAAATTTGACAGTTTAACTTGAATCAGTTCCGTCCTTCCACCAATCTTGCGTGCGTCCACCACCGCTTCGGTGGCGTGAAATTTTTCGGTAAGGAACGTTTCCACTTCTTCCTTCAGGTCGTTACCCGTCGGTTGGAGTCCCTTGACAATGATATTGTTTTTCCTCTCCTTTTTTTCATCACTTTCCAGCCTTCGTGCGATCTCGTTGAATCTCGCGAGCGTGCTGTCCGGGATTTGGTCAGCCAATCTACCCACGTTGGCCTGAGTATTGGCGGATTTTTCTTCCAAAACTTTGAGTCGTTCCTCGTGATTTGATTCGTGTTCCGAAGAGATTGGTGTGCTGATCTTGGTTTGGAGGGCATCTATTCGTGCGTGAATCGCAGCCTCCGACTCGCCTCTCGCTGCTTCTTTCGCTTTAATTTCGTCTCGAAGCTGTTGTATTTCCTCCTTTATAGCTGAGTTATTTACCGCGATTTCCACTTTCAGCTCAGAGAAGTTTTTTTGGTTTTCCATTCTCATTGCCTCAATCGCTCTTAAGGGCAGGGTAAAGTATTTAAATTTTTTTTTTCCATTTTTTTTTAAATTTTTTTAAATGAATGCCTAATGTCTCAAGAATATTGTGTAAAAATTTCAAGTCGATCGGAGTAAAATTGACGAAGCTATGAGTATTTGAGCGTCTATTGCTCCAGGCGGGTCTTATACCTGGGCGGCAGCTGCGCGGCGCGTATATGTATATGTATTTTTCGACCCCGAATAAATTTATTGATAAACGGGCCTGTTCCGGTCCCGTTATATATATTCGAGGTATGGTGTATATAAGTATGCACATTAGTCTATACATCAGTTGACCGCTGTATGCCGTGCTGAGCAGTAGCAAGTCACACTAAAAGTTTGAGTCCGTTTTCGTTCGTATTCGTACCTCGAAAAATGCCTCGAAAAATAAGCAGAGAAGATCGTAAGGGTGGTATTGGACAATTGTCCCGACCAAAAAAAAAGCGCCTCCTCAAAAGCGTAAAAACGACGAACCGGTAGCAGTAGCGCGTCAGCGAAAAAAATAAAAAATAAACCCGCTGTGGTGGTAGAAGACATCCAAAAACATTATCGAATGATAGATTTCGTTCTTGTTTTTTCGTCAATTGCTACTGTCGTCAAATGTGTGAAGTGTGATGGAAAAGTGATATTCCAAACATGCAAAAAAGAAGGTCTTGGTTTCAACATCAAGGTGACATGTGAAAAGTGTAAACAGCCTCACTACATCCCATCAAGTGAAAGAATAGACAGTGGTGTATACGATGTCAATTATCGGTTTGCTTTCGTAATGCGAGTGTTGGGCTTAGGTTTAGCCGGATGTAATAAGTTCTGCGGACTAATGGATTTGGCGAGTGCTTTCTTATCGAAACCAGCCTAAAATTTATATATGAAAAACATTGTGAAGCTATACAAAATGTGGCCAAGAAGTTCTTCGCATCGGCTGCACAAGAAGAGAAAAAAGCAATGTCTGACGCAAATAATGTAGAAGAAACGTCAGAATTGACTGTATCAGGCGACGGCACTTGGAAAAAAAGAGGATTCTCTTCGTTATTTGGCGTTGTTTCTCTAATTGGATATTGTACTGGAAAGGTACTTGACATTTTTGTAAAAAGCAGTTACTGCCACGGTTGTGAGACTTGGAAAAACAAATTGGATTCTGCCGAATACGAAGCGTGGTACGAAGAGCATGTGGATAGCGGTGATTGCAAAGCTAACCATGAGGGACCCTCTGGAAACATGGAGGTATCAGCAATAATAGAAATGTTCGAACGATCGGTGGTAAATCTTGGGGTGAAATATTGTAACTACATCGGAGACGGTGACTCAAAGACGTACAGCGGCGTTGTCAATGCAAAACCTTATGGTGAAGATTTCGTGATAAACAAAAAAGAATGCATAGGGCATGTCCAAAAGAGAATGGGAACACGTCTGCGTGGACTAGTAAAAACAAGTGTAGTTGACACAAAAACCAAAGCCGGAAAGACCGTAAAAAGAAAAAGCCTTTCGGGCAAAGGAAAGCTCACTGCTAAAATGATTGACAAATTGACTGTTTACTATGGACTAGCTATTCGATGTAATTATGATTCAGTTGAGAAGATGAAAAATGCCATATGGGCAACTTATCATCACTACAGTTCAACCGACGAGAACCCACAGCACGAGAAATGCCCAAGCGGCAAAGACTCTTGGTGCGAATGGCAGCAAGCTGCAGCTGCAGATGCTCTAGAATCATTCAAACACACATACGCAGCTCTTCCTACTGACGTTCTAGAAGCCATTGAGCCCATTTATAATGACTTAAGCAACGACGCACTTTTGACGCGATGTCTTGGAGGTTTCACGCAAAATAATAATGAGAGTCTCAATCAACTTATTTGGAAAATCTCTCCAAAGTCAGTCGGTGGCACCTCAACAGTTGTGGAAATTGCAACTAATGTAGCTGCATGTATTTTCAATGAAGGTTATTTCGCTTTGTTGGCCTTTATGGAAGAAATGCAAATCAGTACAGGGCCAAGTTCTCACGAATGGGCCCGACAAGTTGACGATTTGCGTAGACAAACGCAAAAAGATGCTCTCGATCATCTTGATGGAAGTCGTTTACTCTACGGACCTGGCATCGACGACTTTCAGTGAGTATATAAAAATTATCGAGTTTTATTTTGAATTTCTAAAAATTCAAAGATAATTGAAAAGTCTGAAAAAATTCATACGTATACAGAAAAATGAACGAATCAGGAAAAAAAAATTAGATTGCGGGGAAATTTGTTGTCTATTTTTTTTTTTTCATCATTTTGTTAATAACATTTTAGAATTATTATTATGCAAAATTAATCTTTTGAGTACCGTTAATATGCATGAATTTTCTCAGATTTTTATGCAATCGAGAAGTGTTCTCAAACTTATGTGCAATGAGCGCTAAGCGACCAAACTCTTCTGCGTTTTTCAAACCGTTTTTCTGAGACTTGTCATTTTTGAAGTCCGTGAGCACGATTACTCAAAATCTACTGGACCAATCGCTTTGAAATTTTGCACAGTACTTCTTCACATAATTTACCAGGTATTGTCGAGAGCTTTTTTGTTTTTTTTAATAATTACTAATTTTTCAACAACAAATTACCCGATTTTTTAAAGCGAAAATCGGGTTTTTGACTTCCAAGTGCTACGAAAAATCGAAAAATCGAAAAAAAAACCTCCCGTTATTACCTCAAAAATCATCTCCTTTAACAAATGCATTTTGATTTTTTTGTTTCAGATGATTTTGTTGCGAGTTATGATGCTCACCGCAAACCACCTTTTTTTCGCGGCGGCTCCGGGGATTAATTTTCATTCGCTCAATTTTGAAAATTTTTCAATGAAAATTTGAGAAAATGTTGTTGAAATGTTACTTTATTATATGTAAATTTTTCAATAAACGAACTCTATCCGTTACGCCAAAAAAAAATCTTAAAAACATGCCTTTTTTTCGCCGAATTAACTTTACCCTACCCTTAAGATGTCGTAGGATCCTGCGTTGTTTTGCTCCGCGGGTGTTCCATTTATTTGCGCCTGAGACGTCGTGGTTTGTTCGTCAGAGTTTTGCATTGTAGGCGAATTTTGCTGCAATCGGCTGTTCGGGGGAGTACGTTTAGTTAAATTACTCCTTTTTGTGATCTGCTCTTCGGACTCCAGGTTTTGTGGGGTTTTTGCATCAATTTGGAAAAACATACGTTTTCCCGAATTTTTCCCTTCATTTGTGTATTTCGGCGTACTAACGAAAAGTGGCAGTTTCTTCGGCCTACCTCGAGGCGTGCAGGTCGCGGCTGGTGTGTTGCTGTTTACTTTGACCGCTGACGATAATATAGCTCGCAGATTTATAGGGAGATTCGAAGACGTGTCGTAAGACGTTTCGCTCGGGTCCTCAGAGATGTCAACACACTTCGATGGGGTCAGAGGCATTTCGTCCCCTCGGGGCAGGGGGAAATCACTAACCTCCAAATAAATGTTTTTGTTTGGTGGGCTCCGTATTCACAACTCCCGGCACTTTAGGTAAGAGCGATATTTCTCACTTGGGTACCACGGTTTTAACTTTCACTTGAACGTATTTGTTTGACTGTAGGTTTTTTAGAACTCCGATTTGTTGTTGAATTAGTCGGACGAGAGACAGCAAGCTGATTGTGTCGCTCGCTGCCAATATGGCTCCCCCCAGTAGAGGTTAGTTAAAAAAATGTTTTTCCATGACGTATTGGCTGTAGAAAGGTTACAGAAATCATTTTATATCACTTATTGAAACCAACATTGACACGCGGCTATTTATTTTTGTGAGTTTTTCGCTCATCTAATATATTGTTTCTTTGAATCAAGAAAACCCCTTTTTCAAATCAAGTAAATCGTCTCTTTGAATCAATGCAATGTTCGAAAACGAAAAAAAAAAATTAAATTCGCAAAGCACATTACTGTAAAATTACAACAAGAAAAAAATTTTAATTTTGTTTTTCATTACAAACTGATCAAAACTGATTAAAAACTGACAGACGTACTGCTTTTTTATATCCGTTACCCGTTCTAACCATTGTAATGAATAGCATAGCATGAATATTACACCAAAAAAATTATAAAATAATTTAAACCAAAATAATATCAGTGCGAAGTCATTCAGTCATATTCAGATACAGAAAACGAACATTTCATGAAAAGCTCAGAAAAAAACCCATAGTTTTGAATAATTCATTTTAAAAAAACAGAACACTCATCCCACTCCTTGATTACTCTTAAAAATATTCATATTTGCGAGGTGAATTGTTTTAGATTTTTTTGAAGATAATAAAAATGGTGCAATATTAATAAAATTTGATTTTTATGTTTATTTATGTAAAAAAACATGATTTGGAATTGATAGATCATTTTCACAATAATCTCACATCATAGTGTACTTCGAAATAATGAAGTTTCGTATACAACATTTTTCGATATTTTCCATGTGCTGAATAAATATGATCATTCTAAAATATTTTTTTGGTTTGCTCTTTATCAGTATAAATTTTCAAAAAATTATGGGTGCATAATAATGCACACCATTTTTTGAAAATTTATAGCGTGAATACTCGGCGTGAATGTTAAAAAGAAATTCGTAAATCCAATCGTCGTTAGTCAGGGTTGGAGGCTGGACAAATTGGTTTAGAATGCCCCATATGTTCATTTACATCTAGATAAATAGAGTACTCGGAATACCCGGAATATCCGGACTATTCGGACTACCCGAGCTACCCGAACTTCTTGTACTGCTTAAATAACCTGGACTACCCGAACTATCCGGACTACTCGAAGTACCCGGGCTACCCGAACGATCCAGATGACCTCAACTACCCGGACTACCCGGACTACCCGAACGACCCGAACTACCCGAACCTTGATCGACTCCGGGTAGTTTCGGGTAAACCGAATATTCGAACTTGAAGTGTCAGATCCGTCAGATCCGGATTATTCGGATTTTTCGAATAACCGAGAAAGTGCTAGCTCTACTAGCAATTCGTCTGTTGTCAACTCCTCATATATGGGCCGCAAAACTTCTTGCACATCATCGTCGAGAGCTGGCGGATGTGAATATTCAGACGCATTTCCGCTAGCCTCAGCAAAATTCGTGTTTTGGATTTTGATCCGTTGAACTCTTATGATGGAAGGTCGCCCATATCGCTTTTCTCATATCTTTAATGGAGTTCGAATTTCGGCGAACTGCTAATCCATAATATTCGGATAGATTCGTTAATAATATGAGGGTTAGCTGCGCTTTTTTCGGAGCGTTCTCAGATTTTTTCCTCGCATTTTTTTATGTAGTCGGTGTTCCGAAATACTGCTGGCTCAAATGTGCAACAGCAGGTATGAACGGGCCAAAAGATGGGTTGGGGGTGTATGGGACAAAAGAATAACGGTTGAACGCCGAGGGTCTTCGGCGCGCCGCTCGCGTCAGGCCACTCGCCGCTGCTCCAAATCCTTTTCGCTAAAAATGTTTCGGTTTAAAATTTGGACAGGATGTACTTGACCGTATACATCAACGGATAAGACTAAAAAAATCGATTTTTTTTTCACACTAGCAAGATCCCTTAACGAGCTCACCTCATAGACAAGCACAACATTAACACACGAAATTAATTATTAAATAATATACTGAAGAGGACCCAGACCAGGGTCGAAACGTTTAAATAGAGAGTTTCTTTATTTAATGGGGCCGCCAATAGCCGACTAACCACTAAATCATCATATCACTCGGCCACAGCACCACTAACATCACTATGTAAATAAGGTAACGGTATACCAGGCAACGCTTGGCTCAGTTGTTATCCATCTGAGTACTAGTACGAAATGCTACTGTAGATTACTAATGGTTAATATATTGTTATGAATATAGAGATTAGGTCTTATAGGAACACACGGTATGACGATCGACAAACGAATACTTGACATACTTCACAGTAAACGTGACAGAAGAAAGTCTTGACAGGACTTGGACTGCGAGCAGACGTGCGAACAAAAGTGTTAAAAGATAAATAGAACCCTTTGTAATTAATAATATCCGCCCCACAAATAAATATCCGCTGTATTCATTCGCTCGGTCGTAACATTGGTGTCAGAAGTGCTTGACGATCCCATGGAGGATATTTTTCGGTTGTTCGCGAGTGTTAGTGAAACGAAACAGAGGATTATTATTAAATTGAGACCTCGATGGCTCACACAACGAAGAAGCGGAATCAAAATTGCGATCTCGATGACGCTCCGTGATGACGAGAAAAGAAGTCAAATCTGAATGGATAGAAGAACGGATTGAGCTGCATAGGACTGACACAGGCAAATTAAAATTATGTATCGTTTTCAATCGAGATATTTGTAAAAGTATTGATCAAAATTTGAGTGATTCTTCTCTCTCGGGTAGACGATCAAGATGATCGTACAGTCGAGTCGTAGTACGGGTAGAATATAATTGGTCTATGAGAATATTAGTGTTGTTAAGGATCTGAAAAGTGTAGAGAATTGCTTAGCTGGAGCCTTGGACGGTTTTTTGGATTCCCGCTGGGTGAAAAGCGTCTTGGAGGGTTTCCGGAGAATTCTGTTTATATGGTAACTGCTGGGTAACGAAAAGCCAGAGTTACGGATCGAGGGACTGTTGGCCAATGAGAGGTTTCGAACAGTGATCGATGATTTAGTGTAGAATAGAATTTTCAGATATACTTGTATGTAGAATTGTCGTTTTATTGTGGAATGAATCGGGTGAATTGATTTCGAGGTTGAAAATGTCGACATGAGAATTAAAAAAAAGGGAGAGAGAATAATCATTGAGATTGTATTGTCCCAAGTGTGGCTAGTATTTGCGGAAGTCTACGCGATTAATTTGTATTTCACAGGTAAAATTGAAGATACTGTGAAGTGGCCAGAATCCTTCCGGCTCAAATCCTTTCGAATGTCAACAAAATTGGAGAAGAATAATGAATACAGAGAAAGAATAATGAATTGAATGAAATACTTAAAAGATGATTGGAATGGACTTAGTACAGGACAAAATTAATTTATTTGGCGTGGACTTGAAAACGACGGAACATAGGAAAAAATGGAACTATATAGAATTGTGAACACTGCTCTTCCCAAGGTTTTTCCGGCCATGGTTTTCCCTTGTGGACATGGACGAATGTCAGAACAGTGCAGGTTAAAGAAAAATGGACAGATTTTAGGATGATGGACCGTGGCACATCATAGGGTGGATAGGTAGTTGCCGGGGCGGCAACTCTAGGAGGAGGGGAGTAGTGTTATGAATATAGAGATTAGGTCTTATAGGAACACACGGTATGACGATCGACAAACGAATACTTGACATACTTCACAAAAAACGTGACAGAAGAAAGTCTTGACAGGACTTGGACTGCGAGCAGACGTGCGAACAAAAGTGTTAAAAGATAAATAGAACCCTTTGTAATTAATAATATCCGCCCCACAAATAAATATCCGCTGTATTCATTCGCTCGGTCGTAACAATATATACTATACTATTTGGATGCAAGATGAGCTTCCATGGTGATATTCGAAATTTGGTTCCGAAGTACTCATGTACACGGGACGGTATGTTATATGAATAACTTTACATACACGTTTCTGTGTGATACTATAGAGCCTAGTTTCGAGTGTGGAGGCATATAACTCAAGCGAAGTTCGCAGATATTACGCGCATCGTTCTCGGTACTTCCCCTTTGCTACTGTCTACTACGTGCAGCGACTATAGTACAGCGAATAATCCACATAGGACGGCGAAACAGCTTGGCGCGATATGTAGAATTTGGATCCCGGAGATGTGATCCTTGCACATATAGCAGCACGAATCACAGGAAGATCCATCGAGTGTGTAATGCTGTGTTGGTCGAGGTTGCAAATCTGCGCTATAAAACCCGTTCTCTTTCCACATACTGCACTACGCCGTGCTGCAGAAATTGCCCATATAGTTATTTCGTCGAGGCTTCAACTCGCTCGCTTCATGAATAAACGAGTTGTAAACTGATAAACTGTGTGACTGGTGCGCAATCTGTATGACCATTTTCAATGCCCAGAGTTTCTAGGCATTTACTGCGAATATATTCACAGCAAACGTTACAGCTTTCGGATGCATTAGATTCTTTTTGCTACACGGAGAAATCGATATTGCTGGTTCAGCTAATACTAATACAAATAAAATCTCAAATAATTTATTCATTGCATCGTCGTACGTTATAATTTGTGATTTTAAATAGTAACATTGATAAATGCTTATTGTAATAATTTTTCGTGTACTAACTCTTCGCTCAATATATATAAAGTAGTGGGCAATTGAAGTGGACCAGTAGGTTTTTTTCGGATTTCAAAAGGACGAGAATGAATTTGAAAAAACTGAAAAAGTACATTCGAGAGGATTTAATGATCTTTCGAATGGCGTTAATTTTCTTGAGATCTGCTGAAAACTTTTGGTTAAGATGGTAATCGCGCGGATGTATCAAAATATGAGTTTTCCGGCAACCTGGAAAAGGTTGACGTACCAAAAACACCCCTCATACGTAAATATTGGATAACTCTAGAGGAAGTTGTCCACTCAGGAAGCAAAAATCGATTGTCGGGCGTGGCTCAAAAACCATTTGACCATTTCGACTCAAATTTGTCGTCAAGCCATGTTTCGTCATGCTCTTTGAATTTAATGGAATTGTATGGAGACAAGATTCCGCGTCGACGAGATCCAGGTTAATCGGAAGTGGACCCATCTGGTTCAAAGACATTTCTCATATTGATGGAATGGAGTTAGAGAGTTAAAAATATCGGGATGTCATAGAGGAGAATTCAACGATTAAAACGAGCTATCGTTCAATATCAGAAAGTGCCTCAGTGATCCCAAACTCGATGTTGAAACATTGATACGAAAACGCGATTGGAGCTCAGAGTTGGCGGACGCTAGTCATTTGGCCGGTGCAAGACATGCCTTTTCTCCTTAAATTAAAGAAAGCTAGAAAACATCGATAAACCCTACACGTTACTACGACAAACGAATGATCAAAATTAAGGGTCCTCGATTCTATCCACTTCCGGTTCATTGGATTTTCATGCAGGCATGTGAAAAAAATTAAGGGGCTTCAATTCGACCCACTCGCGCTTCGTAATGCCATAGAACAGTAAAATGCAATGCTAGCATGCAAAATTAATACAGATAATTAGTATCTGTTGCATAAATGTTGAAAAAAATTAAGGGGGCTCGATTCCACCTCTTTGTGCTTTGCAATGCAACAAAAAAGTAGTTTTTGAACTGTTTTTTGGTACAAAAACAATGCTACCATGCATGTTAGCATTGCTTTTGTACCAAAAACCAGTGCAACAACTACCGTTTTGTTGCATTGTAAAGCACAAAGAAGTAGAAACGAGCCCCCTTTATTTTTTTTCAACATTTATGCAACAAATACTAATCGTATGTATCAATCTTGCATGTTAGCATTGCTTTTGTACCAAAAACCAGTGCAAAAACTACCGATTTGTTGTTGCATTGCAAATAACAAAGAGTTGGAAACGAGCCCCCTTAATTTTTTTCAATATTTATGCAACAGATACTAATCGTTTGTATCAATTTTGCATGTTAGCGTTGCTTTTGTACCAAAAAACACAGTGTAAAAACTACTGTTTTGTTGCATTGCAAAGCACAAAGACGTGGACATGAACCCTTTAATTTTTCTCAACTCTTATGCGACAGATACTAATCATCTGTATCAATTTTACATGTTAGCATTGATTTTGTACCAAAAAAACCAGAACAAAAACTTATGACGTATTTTTCGTGAGCATCATCGGTAACAAATAAAATCAAATTTTATTCGGGAACTGCATCACGATACGGTCACCTTCGGCCGTCCACTCTCGTTCGCGCATCCGCAAACCCGGTGGGCGCCAGTTAGTTTTTGTTTCACCGGTATTAACTAACCGGTATGCCCGAGGAATCGAGTTGATCAGGTTCGATTCCAATAAAATCGAAAGCCCTGAGCAAAAGCTAACGATCGAGAACAAATTCAGAGAAAACGGTGGCTTAGTTAATTTTTGGGCTCGCGTAAAATTAACAAACGCAACTGGATGCGCTTGCGAGAGCGAACGGTTCCGGAAATGCACGGCCGCTCAGACTGCTAGGTCATGGTAGAGAGGGTCGAGGTTTGGCCCAGTAAATAGTTTTTAAATTTTCGAGAACTCAAACAAGGAGAACAAACTTCAATATTCTTTAAACAAAAGTTTGAGAGCTAATACAATAAATTGTATTATTTAATTAATGCGAGAGCCAGCGTGAAGCATCGTAATCGTCAACGGTAACAGAGACTTGCGCTGCAACGCGCTCGTATCCACAGCTCAACGGTAACTGCACGAATATTCGATGTCACGAGAACTTTAATCGTAGCGATCGGCGCATTCGATTAAATAATTAATTAAACGAAAACGTCTCACCAGAATTATTCCAAATAAATCCGAAGTCCGGTATCAAGCATCCCATAGGAAACTCGAAAAACCAGGAGTGCACTATTGCACTACACTGAACGGGAACTTTGGTTTTATTCACTTGAATAAAACTCACGAGAACGAGAACATACGCGATACACTATACACTAAGTATTATCCGAAGTACGAGAACGACGTGAAGACGCGCGCGCGAGCGACAAAAAAACTGTCAACACGGGAGCTCTATTTAGACTCGAGGCACCTCGGCGGTGTCCCGAGAAAGACTTATTGTCTCCAGCAATCATCGAAATCTCGTCATAATAATTATTAATCCCTCCCAAAATCCCTTACTTGAGAACTACTGCCCTCTCCCTCGAATCACCTCGTAACTATATCGGGAACACAAATCATGCCGGTAACATTTTCGAAATCTATACAATCGCCTCCCTTAATGCTTCGCGCGAGAACGGGCCTACTTAGCACACTTATGCACTACACTGCAACAGGATGCTCCATCCTTTGCCACCAACCAACAAAACTCCACCCGTTCTCTAGCGCAATACATTATCTCAATAGGGCGCCGGATTTACACCGGTCTACAACTAATCGCAAGACTCGTTCGGTGACTCTTGTCTGCCGGGCTGCTTGTTTCTTTGAGCTCTCATCCTCGCGACAGATTTGAGTGCACCGATGTACTGAAACTTTACAACAACAATAACAAAACCTAAGAATTATAATTCTTAGCTAAACCGAGAACGTAAATTCGAGGGAAAGCAGCTCGAAAACGATGAAAAATAGCAAGTAACGATAACACAAGCCCTTGTGATCGTGATTTCCAAAAAATCACGTCACAAACTACTGTTTTGTTGCATTGCAAAGCACAAAGACGTGTAAACGAACCACTTAATTTTTCTCAACATTTATGCGACAGATACTAATCATTTGTATTAACTTTGCATGTTAGCATTGTTTTTGTACAAAAAAAATTGTACAAAAACTACTGTTCCATGGCATTACGAAGCGCGAAGGCGTAAAATTGAAGTCCCTTAATTTTTATCACATGTCTGCATGAAAATCCAATGAACTGGAAGTGGGTAGAATCGAGGACCCTTAATTTTGTTCATTCGTTTATCGTAGCAACGTGTAGGGTTTATCGATGTTTTCTAGCTTTCTTTAATTTAAGGAGAAAAGGCATGTCTTGCACCAGCCAAATGACTAGCGCCCGGCAACTCTGAGCTGCAATCGCGTTTCCGTACCAATTTTTCACCATCGAGTTTGGGATCACTGAGGCACTTTCTGATATCGAACGATAGCTCATTTTAATTGCTGAATCCTCCTCTACGACATCACGATATTTTTAAATCTCCATCTCCATTCCATCAAAACGAGAAATGTCTTTGAACCAGATGGTCCACTTCGGATTACCCTGGATCTCGTCGACGCGGAATCTTGTCACCATACAATTTCATTAAGGTCAAAGGGCATGACGAAAAATGCCTTGAGAACAAATTTGAGTCGAAATGGCCGAATGGTTTTTGAACTACTCCCGAAAATCGATTTTTGGCTCCTGGGTGGACAACTTGCTCTAATCATCTAATCTGTACGTATGAGGGGTGTTTTTAGTACGTCACGAGTTGCTCTTTCATTTGACAGAACAGATCACAACCATCTTCAGCGTCATATATGACTTTTCCAAGTTGCCATATGTTGATACATTCGTGCGCGTACTCCCTTAACCGAAAATTTTCAGCAGATCTCAAAAAAGTTAACGCTGTGATATTTCACTAGGTTAATTCGATTGGGATTATTCAATTCCTGGTCGTTGAGGAGAATTCCTTTTTTTTATAAGGAAATGATGAGTGTATATAAATATAAAGACATACATAAATAAATAAATCAATAAGACATTAAACCAATTAAGAACCAGAAACCGTTTAATTAATGTGAGCGTTGTACAGCCTCAGATGGTTTCATTGATTTTAAACTTAATTCAGGGAGATTCACATAAATTTGATGAATGGAATTAATTGAGCACCATTCTCATGCTATACATCGTAACCATTATTTCATATCCAAATCATTTTTACAATTTCCTATTATTTCGTACCTATTTCCTATTCATCACAGCGATCCTCATTCCCTTCTCTTTAATTCACATTATCATGACAATTTCATATCATTTCATAATCCTTTCATTTTCATTATATATACGTTCATTTTTATATTCGCTCAAACCGAACTCATCATTGTATGCGCATATCATTTATCATCATTTCATATTATTTGTATATATATCCATCTCATATTCATTAAACCGAACTTATCATTATATAGGCATCTCACTTATAAACATTTCCTATTACACGTAGATATATTCATCTCATATTCGTTAAACCGGAATTATTATGATATGCGCGTCGCACTAATAATCAATTCATACTAATTGTACATAGATATTAAACCGAAATTAGTACGATATGCGCCTCGCGCCTATAATCAATTCATATTAATTGTACATAGATATTCAACCGAAATTATTATGATATGCGCCTCGCGCCTATAATCAATTCATATTAATTGTACATATATATTAAACCGAAATTATTATGATATGCGCCTCGCGCCTATAACAATTCATATTAATTGTACATATATATTAAACCGAAATTATTATGATATGCGCCTCGCGCCTATAAACAATTCATATTAATTGTACATATATATTAAACCGAAATTAGTATGCTATGCGCCTCGCGCCAATAATCAATTCATATTAATTGTACATAGATATTAAACCGAAATTATTATGATATGCGCCTCGCGCCTATAAACAATTCATATTAAGTGTACATATATATCCATCTCATACCACCATTATAATTCGAGTTCCCTAATATATTGGGACCGTTTCAAATTCCTTGATCTCCAAAGACCATAATATTATTTAAATGTGGTAGACTTATCTTAACGCTCAAGTGTTCTAGGCGCTGCCGAGGTGGTCTGCGAGGCTCGATATATGGAGTGCGGAGGGTGGTGCGGAAACTGAGCCGCAACTATGAAGCGGTAACGGCCGTTTCGATGGTACCTTTGATCAGCCTTCCCTTCTCTCTTTCCAGCTCGTGAGAAATCCGTTTGATTATTAATTTTGGGCCAATTGAGCGTAATTGTTGCCGTTGATAAAGATTGCTTGATTCTGGCAAGTGAAAGAAGCCAGCCACCGGCCATCCTGAGAGTTATCCAGGAAAATTACACCGCAAATTAGCGCAAACGTTATTTGCACTTGAATATACTGTTCAGTTATATGAGCGAGAGAAAGACTTTTGGGAGCGCACGTTTCGCCACGCGGTTAACCGGTGACTGCCTCGAGGCGATCCAGGAATTGCTCGCGCTTGCCTTTACGTACCCCTATCTGTTACTACGCGAAAAGTGGCAGATACAAGAGAGAGGTGGGAGACTGGTCAGTACCGGTGTAAAGCCGAATATCGAGCGTCGCTGGACACCCGAAATCCCCGATCGGTGTTTACATACAAATAGACCGTTCGTCTTTGATTCCCACGCATATATATATATATAGCCGGAACGGCCCGCTACATTTATCCCCCTTCATTTGGGGTATCAAGAAACACAGGGGTGCCCTGAGACTCCAAATGACTCACATGTTATCTTAATATTATTCTAACATTTTCACACCATCCAATCCAGGATGCGCAGGAGGATCAAGATTCAAGGCCAATGCATCCAGGCATGCTAGTCCGGCTCGTAATATCGTCGCAGACTAAGTCGATTGTAAATACCCTTCACTATGGTTGGGTTGTCCAGATCGACCAGTTGAAAGGCGTTTTTTCCAAATTCTTGAGCGATGCGGTATGGGCCATAATAGAGGTGAAAAAACTTTGTCGTTACTTTTTCAGATGCGCTCGAGGGATAGGGAACCCGGAGTAAAACAAGATGCCCCCTTTGTATGGGTACGGTGGAGATAGATTTTTGAGACCGCTGCCGTCTTTCAAAATTCAGATTTAAACGCTCATTCGCTAAAAGAATTTTCTTCTCATGAGATAAATCTTGATTAAGGGGAAAAGCGATAAGCTTTTCCACTTCATCGTGTGGACGTTGACCGAACTGAAGTTCGTAAGGTGTGAAACCAGTACTCAAGTGAGTAGTGATATTGAGGAGTCTTTCGATTCGCGAAACATATCGAGCCCATCCAGTGTGTGCATCGGAGCATAGTGTCCGGAACAATCGCCCAAGTTCGCGCATCACTCTCTCAGTAGGATTGCTTTGGGGATGCCTGATCGAACAGAATCGCGCTTTGATCTGGTTCTTCGTCAAGTTTTCGCGCCATTTAGGAGAGGTGGACTGCGTTCCGTTATCCGCCAGGATCGCATGAGGCTTCCCAAGTTCAGGAATATATTTCTCGAAGACCTTTTTTAGGATGACGTGGGTGTTCGCTTTTATAATTACATAGAGCTTTACATATTTTGAAAACGCGTCTAGCATCACAAAGAGGTACTGCACACCACCGACGGATTTAGGCAAAGGACCATAAAAGTCGACCGTGACTAATTCTCCTGGTTTCTTTGCCTTTATCATATCATATTCCCCTTCCATAGAAAAATTGACGCTTTTGACGCGCTGGCAAAGGTCGCAGGTTCGGACAAACTTCTTCACCTGTGAGTGCATCCGATCCCAGTGGAAATATAGCCGGAGATATTCTAGAGTTTTAGAGAGACCAGGGTGGCCCAGTTTTCGATGGAAGTACTCCACAATTCTTTGAGCGACGTCTATAGGAACGACGAGTAACCATCGTTCGGTGTTACGATAAAAACGGAACAGAATTCCGTTGTGAAGGTTATATAAGTCGG
Organism: Ephialtes manifestator; assembly: GCA_963970395.1. Classification (NCBI taxonomy): domain Eukaryota; kingdom Metazoa; phylum Arthropoda; class Insecta; order Hymenoptera; family Ichneumonidae; genus Ephialtes; species Ephialtes manifestator. Next base: position 9,751,840 of record OZ019970.1, read on the forward strand.
TTAAAGTTCCGTTGCGAACTCGTTCAACGATTTGTTGAATCGATTGGTCTTGTGATTGGAGGTCACGAATTGCGAGCAGATCCTCTCGAAGGTCGTTTGGCAGGCTATCTAAACCCCTGGATAATTTCAAGATGGTATTATACGAGGCATCGATAGGCGTATGAAGCTGAAGCATAGATAGAAGAAGGGAGACACTGAGAACATTAGGTTCCTCGTTTTCGAATTTTCCAGAAGGGTGCCGGCTGAAAAAATCGGCAACCAAATTTTCGCGACCCGTACAGTACGTAACGGTGAAAGTATAACGAGAGAGTGCAAAACACCACCTTCGAAGTCTCGCGGTGTGATAATCAGTCGAATTGAGAAAGCTTAGCCCTTTATGGTCCGTAATGATTTCAAAACATCCAACACTTAGGTACGCATGGCACTTCAATACCGAATAGATGATGGCAAGGAGTTCCTTTTCGGTAGTTCCGTAATGAATCTCTGCTGCATTTAGACACCGACTCACCAAGGTAATGACACATTGTTCTCCAGCGTCGTTGGTTTGAAATAAAACTCCACTGATCCCCCTGTCTGAGGCATCCGTTTGCAACTGAAATTTTTTATTAGGGATAACATGACTTAGCCGGATTGAATTGGCGAAATTGCGTTTAAGATTCGCAAATGCGAGACTATGCTCGGGAGTCCATTTCCATAGGGTTTTACTATTTAAGAGGGATCTAAACGGATCAATGAGCGTCGCATGTTTGACGCTGAATTGACGATAGTAGTTGCAAATGCCAAGGAACTGTTGTAAGTGTCTTTGTGACTGAGGCTCCGCAAAATTTTCAATAACTTCAAGTTTGCTAGGAAGCGGACGGATGCCTTCAACCGAGAGCTCGTAACCGAGAAATGCCACTGATTTGCGGCAAAAGTGGGATTTATCCAGCCGTAACGTAAAATTATTCTCCTGGAGCCGGGTGAACACGACATCTAAATGCTGGAGGTGCTCGTCAAATGATTTTCACGTAATCAGCAAATCATCAATGTAGATAGTGAGGAATCGATCGAACTTTCGATCCAGAACCTGACTGACAGCGCGAATAAAGCCACTACCGGCGGTTTTGAGGCCAAATGGAATGCGGCAAAATTGATAGAGTGTGGAGCCGTATAGAAATGCAGAGTATGGGCGCGAAGATTTTTCTAGGGATATCTGCCAATACCCATTGGCGAGATCTGACGTGGACATGTACTGCACGCCATGATATTTCTGAAGAAGCTCATTAATTAACGGTGGCGCCTCATTGTCAGCGTCAATTACCTGATTAATAAATCGGGCATCTACGCAAATTCGCAGGCGTCCATCATTTTTCTTTACGATCCGTAACGGGTTGCAATACGGACTATTGGATCTTTCAATGATTCCATTTTTCAGCATTTCATCCAGTTCTTTTTCGACGCTATCCCGCAAACTATACGGGACGGGATAGGATCGCCGCACTACAGTTTTCGGGCTTGTAAGATGGATCCGGTGTTCATATGTTCCCGCAGCCATCATCTTCGAGGAGAACAGACGTTGAAATTTCATGAGGAAGTCACGCATGCGACTTTGCTGATCAACTGACAGTTCCGCCATCGATTCAGATAAAGTAACAATGTCTTTAAAGAAGTTTTGGTCCTCTCCTTCGACGTAAAGTTGACAAGACCGATACATATCGAGATCGTCTACTGAATTCAAGCCGTCAAGATCATCACAAGATGAAATATCACACCAACATTCCAAAGCCGAGTCTTCCACCACAGGTGATACCGCAGTGACTTCAACCGGTAAATAATCACCCCCTTTGCTGAGAGTATCCCCCTGTGGGTCTACTGAATTCGAGCGAGTTATACGAAGACTAGGGGAGTCCCTCTTGGTTAAACTCTCAGGCAAATGCTCAGATCGATCGGTGGGTGGGATTGAATCGCTTGACTGAGATTCAGGGATTTTAACCAGACACGCATGATTCCGGACCAATTGTAGAATTATTTCAATCCCATTTACATCCTTGGCACCATCCTGAATGAGTCTCCCTACCTCCGACTCGCTTTGTGGTTTTTTAGGGCTTTCGGTCGGCAATGAGACGCCACTTTTTTCCTTACCACCGGCAATAACAGTATGGAGAGGATTAGGACTGGAGTACCCCGCGTAGAAAAAAAGAATCTTGTGAAGAATCTTTTAAAGAATCTTAAAAAAAGTCTTGAAAGAATCTTTAAAAGAATCTTTAAAAGAATCTTGAGAAGAATCACGTATAGGATCCGGAGCAAGACTCTTTTCAAGATTCTTTTCAAATTTTTTTCCAGATCAAAACTCCGAATTTTTGTAATTTTTTTAGTTTAATTCAGTTGATTAGTCATATTTGATTGATCAGATCCGAAAAATAGCGTGATTTGATCAGATTAAAGCGATAAAATGAGGAAAAAAAAAAAAAATGTTGATCGTGGGACTTGAACCCAGGTCCCTCGGCGTACTATCCCGTTATCTTATCTATTCAACCACATCATCTTTCTTGGATAGCAGTAAAATTAAATGATATATGAGTGTCACTTGCTTTTTCAGAACTTTGTTTTTTTTTCGGAAATTACGGCGCGACGCGCGTTACCACTTTGCACTGTTTCACAGTATCTAGTTTCATTAAGAATTCATCTTTCACATTCAGTTATTGCTCCCTCATAAAAGAAACTTTATTTGCGAGAAAACATACGTTCCAAGATTTTCAAGTCAGGACACTCAAAATAGTCCAGAACATCGAGAAAAGTGGTTTAGAAAAAATAAATAAGTGCATTCCGCAAACCTAAACCTTAAAATACATGAATCTGGTCTTCAAAAGTGTCCAGGTTTATTGCTTCGAAGCTCTCAGTGTCCAGATTGACCTCTCCATAGTTTTCGGTGTCCAGGTCGACCTCTCCGTAGTTTTCGGTGTCCAGATCAACTTCTCCATAGTTGTTGGTGTCCAGGTCGAACTCTCCATAGTTTTTGGTATCCAGGTCGATATCTCCATGGCTTTCGGCGTCAGGATCGACATCCCGATGGCTTTCGATGTCCAGGTAGACATTTCTATGGCTTTCGGTATCCAGGTCGATATCTCCACGACTTTGAACATCAGGGTCGACATGTCCATGGCTTTTGGTGCCAAGTCGATATTCCCATGATTTTCGATGTCCACGTCGATATTTCCATAGTTTTCGGTGTCCAGGTTGATCTCTCCTTAATTTTCAGCGCCCAGGTGGATGTCCAGCACCTGGACACCGAGAAATATGGCGAGGTTCACGTGGACACCGAAAACTATAGAGAGGTCGACCTGGACACCGAAAACTATAGAGGGGTCGACGTAGGTACCGAAAACTATGGAGATGTCGATCTGGATGCCGAAAACTATGGGGAGGTCGACCTGGACACCGAAAAGTATAAAGGGGTCGACGTAGATACCGAAAACTATGGATATGTCAATCTAGATACCGAAAACTATGGAGATGTCGACCTGGACACCGAAAATTATGGAGAGGTCAGCCTCGACACTGGAAAAAATAGAGAGGTTGACGTGGACACCGAAAATTATGGAGAGGTCGACCTCAACACCAAAAACTATGGAGACGTTGATCTGGATACCGAAAACTATGGTGAGGTCAATCTGGACACTGAAAGCCTCGAAGCAATCAACCTGGACACTTTTGAAGACCAGGTTCATGTCTTTTAAGGTTTTTGTTTGCGGAATTTAATTATTTATTTTTTCTAAACCACTTTTCTCGACGTTCTGGACTATTTTGAGTGTCCTGACTTGAAAATCTTGGAACGTATGTTTTCTCGCAAATAAAGTTTCTTTTATGAGGGAGCAATAACTGAATGTGAAAGATGAATTCTTAATTTTTACTTAATTAAACGGTGCAAAGTGGTAACGCGCATCGCGCCGTAATTTCCGAAAAAAAAAACAAAGTTCTGAAAAAGCAAGTGACACTCATATATCATTTAATTTTACTGCTATCCAAGAAAGATGATGTGGTTGAATAGATAAGATAACGGGATAGTACGCCGAGGGACCTGGGTTCAAGTCCCACGATCAACATTTTTTTTTCTTTTTTTTTTCTCATTTTATCGCTTTAATCTGATCAAATCACGCTATTTTTCGGATCTGATCAATCAAATATGACTAATCAACTGAATTAAACTAAAAAAATTACAAAAATTCGGAGTTTTGATCTGGAAAAAAATTTGAAAAGAATCTTGAAAAGAGTCTTGCTCCGGATCCTATACGTGATTCTTTTCAAGATTCCTTTAAAGATTCTTTTAAAGATTCTTTCAAGACTTTTTTTAAGATTCTTTAAAAGATTCTTCACAAGATTCTTTTTTTCTACGCGGGACTCCAATAATCCCCCTGATAACGACGTTATTCTCTCAGAAAATTGCTTTCCTAGGCGTTGACACATCTGGGAGCGTACCGTAGCTTGCTCGTGTGGCAAAATTGATACAACCTGAATATATGTTATATCCCCATGATAGGAAGCCTCCACCTTTTCAGGACATGCGCGACCAAAGGAGACAAATTCATCCGGAATTGTATAGTCGTTAATGCTCAAGGTTTGTTTTTTATAATTAATCATAGCCTCATTCTGGTGAAACCAGTTATTGCCCAGAATCATGTGCGAGGTTAGATATGGGATGACGAGAAAGGTCGCCGATATAGAACGTTGCCCACAGACGATATCTAGGAGTAATTGTTTACAAACTTTCGTTGGCTTCTTGCCAATTGCCGTAGTGATAATGAGTTTGGTTACCGGTAGTTCCACTAATTTAAAATTTTTTTGTAAATATTCGTAGTAAGTCTGCGACACACAGGTGACTTGGCTACCCGAATCGATGAGGGCGGCGATAGGAATTTTAAAAACATAAACAAGCATTTGAGGACATTTTCTGAAACGCACTAGATCGACCTCATGATTCGGCTCATCTCTAATATCCGCGATTAGGTCCTCAAAAACATCAAATGGGTAGGATGGCATTGCAGGACCTGTCTTCAATGCCCCCATTAACCGTTTAAATCTTGTGAGTTTTCTGAAGTAAGGTTATAAGCGATTGGCGGGGGAGGGGTAGAAAAACTTTGAGGCAATACCGGTAAATGATAAGCCGACCCCCCGGGGAAATCCCCATTACTCGAAAGGCTATTCGCATGCGAATATTGTTCGGGTATTTGTTGATTTAAATTACAGACCATCCGAGTATTATTCGGAGGAGGTCGTGAAGAAGTAGGTGGAGCCGAAACATTCATGTGTCGCCGTGTGTATTGATTCGCATGATTGCTAGCGTTCGGAGAATTGTTTTGATTCTGATAAGCACGGTCCCGATTGTTATCATAGTTGGCGTAATTACTATAGCTTGCCGTATTATTTTTCTTGGTACGCTCTCGCTCTTCATTGGTCATGTCGAGCACCGCTAGAGCATTGGCTATCGAGTTTGTACGAGTGAAATCAACGGTGACCAATGATTCTCTAACGCGAAGGGGAAGTTGTTGTACTACCGTGTAGTTAACTTCATAAGGTTCAAGAGGTGGATTAAAATGCTGAGCCTCTGTGACTTGCTTGAGAAAGAAAGTTTGAAGCGACCCATTTGAAGGGGCATAGCGACGTGAAGCCCATTGGCTTTTGATGCGGACGCGAACAGGAATCGAAAAAAATTCATTCATGAAAGCGGCCTTAAAAATTTCATAAGTTGGATATTCATGACGATGCGCGTTGTACCAAATTTTTGCCCTTCCCTCGAACGCATTTTCCGTAATGAGCATTTTGCACTCATTCGTCACTACATGCTTGACGAGAAAATATTTTTCCAATTGCTCAAGAAATTCTTTAGGATGACTACACACATCGCTCTCAAATTTCGGAGTACGAATATCAATTTTTAGCGATCTCATACCTGGTGCCAGCCCGTCCAGCATACCGAAAACATTCTCACCCTGTGGCTGGGCTAATGGCCGCTGTACGTAGCGGCGCAATTCCGCATGAGCGGCCTCCGCCTGAAGGGCGGACACTCGGAGAGCCTCAATCTCGGCCTGTTGGACGGCTATCTGTTGACGCATACGGTCCAACTCGCCAGCCACAGCAGCTCCATTGACGCCTTGAATTTCGTTCCTCATGCGCTCCATTTCTGTTCGTTGTTGTGCTAGCCGCTCTATCTCCTCACACAAACGCGCTCGCTCCTCATCCATATCCATCTTTTGCGCCATTCCTAAAGCGTCGTCAAGATTAGTTTTTAGGGTATTTACAGTTGTCTTATCAATTTTCGTTTTAGATTTTTTATCGTTTCTTAACACAGTTGGCGGAGTGGCAGTGACCTGCCCTTGGCCTGCCGCCTGCGAGCGGGTTAAAACTGGGCTGTGGCCTACCGGCATGGAGATTTATCTTATTTTTGTAAAAAAATTAATTGGGAACCTTCGAGGCAATCCAACACTTGGATGTTACTACCTCGGGTCCCTGTTCGGGCGCCAATTTTGTGATATTTCACTAGGTTAATTCGATTGGGATTATTCAATTCCTGGTCGTTGAGGAGAATTCCTTTTTTTTTATAAGGAAATGATGAGTGTATATAAATATAAAGACATACATAAATAAATAAATCAATAAGACATTAAACCAATTAAGAACCAGAAACCGTTTAATTAATGTGAGCGTTGTACAGCCTCAGATGGTTTCATTGATTTTAAACTTAATTCAGGGAGATTCACATAAATTTGATGAATGGAATTAATTGAGCACCATTCTCATGCTATACATCGTAACCATTATTTCATATCCAAATGATTTTTACAATTTCCTATTATTTCGTACCTATTTCCTATTCATCACAGCGATCCTCATTCCCTTCTCTTTAATTCACATTATCATGACAATTTCATATCATTTCATAATCCTTTCATTTTCATTATATATACGTTCATTTTTATATTCGCTCAAACCGAACTCATCATTGTATGCGCATATCATTTATCATCATTTCATATTATTTGTATATATATCCATCTCATATTCATTAAACCGAACTTATCATTATATAGGCATCTCACTTATAAACATTTCCTATTACACGTAGATATATTCATCTCATATTCGTTAAACCGGAATTATTATGATATGCGCCTCGCACTAATAATCAATTCATACTAATTGTACATAGATATTAAACCGAAATAAGTATGATATGCGCTTCGCGCCTATAATCAATTCATATTAATTGTACATAGATATTCAACCGAAATTATTATGATATGCGCCTCGCGCCTATAATCAATTCATATTAATTGTATATATATATATTAAACCGAAATTATTATGATATGCGCCTCGCGCCTATAACAATTCATATTAATTGTACATATATATTAAACCGAAATTATTATGATATGCGCCTCGCGCCTATAAACAATTCATATTAATTGTACATATATATTAAACCGAAATTAGTATGCTATGCGCCTCGCGCCAATAATCAATTCATATTAATTGTACATAGATATTAAACCGAAATTATTATGATATGCGCCTCGCGCCTATAATCAATTCATATTAATTGTACATAGATATTCAACCGAAATTATTATGATATGCGCCTCGCGCCTATAATCAATTCATATTAATTGTACATACATATTAAACCGAAATTATTATGATATGCGCCTCGCGCCTATAACAATTCATATTAATTGTACATATATATTAAACCGAAATTATTATGATATGCGCCTCGCGCCTATAAACAATTCATATTAATTGTACATATATATTAAACCGAAATTAGTATGCTATGCGCCTCGCGCCAATAATCAATTCATATTAATTGTACATAGATATTAAACCGAAATTATTATGATATGCGCCTCGCGCCTATAAACAATTCATATTAAGTGTACATATATATCCATCTCATACCACCATTATAATTCGAGTTCCCTAATATATTGGGTCCGTTTCAAATTCCTTGATCTCCAAAGACCATAATATTATTCAAATGTGGTAGACTTATCTTAACGCTCAAGTGTTCTAGGCGCTGCCGAGGTGGTCTGCGAGGCTCGATATATGGAGTGCGGAGGGTGGTGCGGAAACTGAGCCGCAACTATGAAGCGGTAACGGCCGTTTCGGTGGTACCTTTGATCAGCCTTCCCTTCTCTCTTTCCAGCTCGTGAGAAATCCGTTTGATTATTAATTTTGGGCCAATTGAGCGTAATTGTTGCCGTTGATAAAGATTGCTTGATTCTGGCAAGTGAAAGAAGCCAGCCACCGGCCGTCCTGAGAGTTATCCAGGAAAATTACACCGCAAATTAGCGCAAACGTTATTTGCACTTGAATATACTGTTCAGTTATATGAGCGAGAGAAAGACTTTTGGGAGCGCACGTTTCGCCACGCGGTTAACCGGTGACTGCCTCGAGGCGATCCAGGAATTGCTCGCGCTTGCCTTTACGTACCCTTATCTGTTACTACGCGAAAAGTGGCAGATACAAGAGAGAGGTGGGAGACTGGTCAGTACCGGTGTAAAGCCGAATATCGAGCGTCGCTGGACACCCGAAATCCCCGATCGGTGTTTACATACAAATAGACCGTTCGTCTTTGATTCCCACGCATATATATATATATATAGCCGGAACGGCCCGCTACAACGCCATTCGAAAGATCATTTAATTCTCTCGAATGTACTTTTTTAGTTTTCTCAAATTCATTTTAGTTTTTTTGAAATCTGAAATAAATCTACTGGTCCACTTCAATTGCCCACTACTGTATATAAACAGAAATAATACATCAAGTTTGTTTTGAATCAATTTATATTTCTGGTCATGAGGATTATGGAAATCGCAACAGATTATCGTTTTCTCCGAACTGTAATGAACACTGTTTATGCTATACCTCACTTCGCTATCTTTTCTTTTCACACCTATCACTTCATCATTATATATTACTCGATAAACTAATTAACTCATTCTCATACAGTATTTCGATATTTCGATTTACAATTCGATAAATAAATTAAATTATCATCACTCAACATTTCATTTCAAAATATCCGTTCATTATCATCTATTATTTCGATACATAAATTAATTCATCATATACTTTGCTCATAACCGTAACTCGATCTCGTTTCTTCCGATGCCGGTTGAGAGACAATTTGGCTATCGGAATACTCCTGGCATCATGATTTAAGTGAGGACCTTGCTGCCCCTCCAACGGTTGAACAAGTACAGCTTGCCCAATTTGCTGAGGGCGTAGAGGCTGAATTTTTAGCGTAATTCAACAGCGAATGATAATTTTGGGGCTCGAGATGACCTTATAGTAATTATAGGCGCTTCCGATTATTCTTTGCCCTATGAAAATGGGCCCAGCCGACCCCCGCGCAGAAAAAACAGTCCAGGATGGAGTCCCGGATGGATTCCAGGATGAAATCTTGGCAGTCCAGGCGGGCTCCATTCTGGACTCTCAGCCGACTTCCGCTTTTAATCCGATCCGGAAGTCGGCGGACTCCATCCCAGACTCCATCCTGGACGGTCCGCGAATCTCGGCTGTCCAATGCCAGAATCCATCCTGGTATCCATTATGGATTCTCGCCTGGACTGTCCTGCAGTCCATCCCGGTCTCCATCCTGGACAGACTGCGAATCTCGGCTGCCCGATGGTAGAATCCATCCTAATGGCCATTATGGATTCTCGCCTGGATTGTCTCGCAGTCCATCCCAGACTCCATCCTGGACGGTCCGTGAATCTCGGCTGTCCGACGGCAGAATCCATCCTGGTGTCCATTATGGATTCTCGCTCACTGTGTCCATTATGGATTCACTTACACTCACTGTGTAAGTGAATGATAATTGTGGTATTTACAAAATAATGCTAACATCGTTGTAAGGGTTTGTTAGTCATTAAAGTGGAGCATGTTGGTAAAAAACTATAAGCACAGGTGTCTGATTCAGCATAACCTATCATCATCTCGAACCTAGTTATCTGCAGCTACTACCGCCTTGAGATTTAACCGCCTTCAACCGTGCAGTCGGCTTCGGGCAAATCGTTTCGACTGCATCGAATGCAATAGCAATAGAGGTAAAATGGATATTTTCAACGTAATATTGTGTGATGGAACGCTTCCACGTCCCCAGAGAAGTACACCTGCTGTGACAAATTGATGTAAGATATACAAACGAGCATATAAAGGTCTGCGGAAGCGAACGCATGACAGTTCATATATCGTAAGCAAGCCACGCGAGACCAGAAATATTTACTCCATATCTCTGTAGAACAGTTTGTTCCACATGTGTCTATTAGAGCCACACCGAATTCATATAAATCGAGATATAGTTCAACTTTGTTCGTTGTTCATATGTTGTAGCCATCGCCATGTCGAGAACAGCGATCCGGGATGGGGATACGAGCCCAACATTTCAGCCCAGGTAAATTGAAAAATAATTTACAATTACTATAATTACCATAGCATAGCTTCACTCCTATATACGGATCACAGGGTTTCTGATGATGTGAATTAAGACAATAGGTCTATTCGCGTGAATTTGAACCTACATTGAAAAGAAAAAAAGTTCATCTTTTTTTTCCAGTTTTTTAACGTCGCATCAACTGCCAGGGTTATTAGCGACGGGAAAGTTCATCTTGTTCATCGGGAGATTGGCAAATAATTCCTTGCCTCAAAAAAATATAAATGGAGATGACAGAATTTTATGAACTCTATCATATAACCCCATGAAAATAAAGGATTGTCGAGACATACACTTCAATATATAATTTCTATACGTGTATAAGAGACATTCCACACCAATTCACCCACCCGATTTGTTTATATTTCCGAAAAATTCTGTAATTTTTCGGTATTATAATACTACATTCTTACTTAGAAAACTTAGATAAAAAATGTATAATAAAATTATATCTCGCATTTATCACTTAGCCCTTGTATATACTTCTTTATAATGGGGCCATGAAAATAAAGAAGAAAAAATTCCGTTCAATAGAAACCTGTATGTTTTCTCAAAACAAAAATGGTACGCCAAGTGAAAAAAGCCATACAAGAAATTGCTTACAAATAAAAACTCTTACTAAAATAATAGCAAAATCCAATATATTAGCCAAGTAAATCTTGCTACAAAAAAAAAAACTTGGCGTGCCAGCGACTAGCTCCCGTACATGGTTCATCGAAGTAAGTGCAAGGGAAACAATTGCTAATTGTATTTCGAGTTTCGCAATACTGAACCTGCAAGGTGAGTTCAAGTTGCACATCATACTATACTGATTGCTTTCGTGTAATTCGTCAGTCATTATCTCTACTTTCTTTTCATATAATTTAATCTCACATCTTTCTCTGTTTTCAGTGAATGCATCTGACAACGCAATACACGATTTAATGTCTGATCCGCAATTACTGATCTAGTTTAATTTTTTGAGATTGATATACGTAAAACTTTCAACGGTTAATTCTATCGGGGGGGTTTCGCCCCCCCCCCCCCCCCCCGACACCCCTCCTTCTGCACTGAAAATTTGCAATGTAGTCCTGTAAGACCTTCCCGAAGCCCGTATAGAAAAAAAAGCATTTGGCCGAGATTCTTAAGAATCTCAGCGAGAATCTCAGATTCTCAGCGAGAATCTCGGCGAGAATCACGGTTGCGCGCCGAACCGAGATTCTTTTGAAATCTATCTGAGAATCTCGCTGAGATTCTAAAGAATCTCGGCCAGCTTCTTAGCGAGATTCTTCTCATTTTCATTTTCATTGAAAATGAAAAGAATCTATATAAAAAAGATCTTTACGAATATTTGAATATTTCTAACACTAATTTCTTAGTACATCAAGGAAGGTTAGACCCTTCGTGTGTAGTCGAACTCAGAAAAGCTTTCCAGTCTTATATACAGTGAGGTTCAGGTGAAACTAGACACCCAGCGAGCGCGCGCTGGGGAGCTCTAAAATCTTATTGGCTGCGGCCTTCCACCAGCAGTGCTACTCAACACAGCGGCTCCCACGTCTTCGTATGGCGTTGGAGGGGGCTGGAGAGTGGCATGGTATCGAGATAGGGATGCTACAATGATGTGTCTTTGCGCGTCATCAGGTGCGTTTTTAACTTACCTGAAAAAAAAGTATCCTGGCACCGATAGTATACCCATTTTCCGAGTATCCAGATTTTATTCTCCAAGATACATTGAACTAATTATCGCAAAAAAATGTAAACGATTCTGTAAGTTTAAAAAAATGATTGTCCGAAGCATAATGGGCATAAAAAAGAAAAATCGTAAATCTGGGAATCAGGCGTGATTCTTACAATTACAATTTTTCTTTTTCTTTCTTTTTTTTTGGTTACCGACAATGCTCCTCGTAATGTGTAGTTACTCCTGTTCCAAAATATACTGAATAGTTTATCGCATAGAAATCGTATTTGTAAGGTCGATAATGGAAGTTCGAAAAAATAATCGTACAGGAAGAAACGCGGAACCGTTAAATTCCACTGATGCTTGACATTTTTATGTCCTTACGATCGGCTACGATCCAACTACAATTTTATTATTATTATTTATTTGTCAACGGCAAAATACAGAAAAAAACAATAGAAAAATATTCCATAAAGATTAATATTAACATCGTCGACATTAGTCATATTATTTATTGTAGAAAAATTATGCGTTTACGCAAAAAAAAAAATGAAAACGCCTCTCTTTCTTTTCATTTTTTATTTACTTCCACCAGTATTCAAACGCTCCGAGATCTATTCGACGACCGAAAATATTAGATATTTTTTGGGTATACTATGCAGCCCTGAATTTAGCGATACCAAATTTCTGGGGACTGATATCTTGCCCCGGAATGTCTGGTATGCCCCCTTTCTTTTAGTACTTCTGTAAAATGTCATCAATTGAAACTGGTGGTATTTCAACTGCTGGCCCTACATTTGCACAAAATTGAGTTTTGCACTTAATTCGTGCGTGAGACAAAAATACAGTATACTGAGTGATAAAAGTCCTCTGTTATACTTGGTTAGGCACAACCCTTTCATTAATAGACAAGTCGACGTAGTGGCGGTGCAAGTCCTGCACGATTTTTTTTAAGCTTTGCTTTAACAAGAATGCTCAAGGGGTCTTTTACTAATGAGAATACAAAGAAACTAAATAAACGAGAGTAGTAGACGCTCGTGCTAGGGAGACAGACCTTACCCCCTTCCTACCTCCCGTCTGGCGCCGTGTCTAGTCTAATTAGCATAATTTCCCGAGCTCTGATTGGTTGTTTAAATCCCCTCTCCCTCTCACACCTTTCTTAAAACAGGTGGGGCTAATTTGCATAATTCCACGAACTCTGATTGGTTGAGTGGGTTTTTCCGGGGCCTTGATTCCCTGAGCTCTGATTGGTTGAATATTTTTTCGGTGAGATGATTTCCCTAGCGCTGATTGGTGGGTGGGAACTTGTCCACCGCGGTTGATAATTTTCGTGGTGAAAATAGGTCGATGCTCCTGCAGTCGGTATTGTAGATTTTTTCCCTACGATCGGTAACTTCATTTTCCGGATATTGGTAAATTTTCCAATCCTACGAACGGTAACTCGAATTTCCGAATGTTGGTAAATTTTCCAGTCCTACGATCAGTAACTCGATTTTCCGGATGTTGGTAAATTTTCCATATCGGTAAGTCGCAAATTGACGATTTTCCGGGCGTTGATAAATTTTCCGGATCGGTAAGAAGTAAAATCGATAAAAAGAATTTTTTTTCGCGTGATGGTACATTTTCCGAGTAGGTAATTCGAGAAATAAAAGAAAAATACAATTTTCAAGGAGATAATTTTATTCAAACATTGAAAATTGACGAAGTGTTGTGGACTATTCGATTACATGTAGGCGAGTGAACGAAAAAATGCAATTGTCAAAATCGGTCATAAAGGGCATAAGACTTATAATTAATTACAATGCGATACGACGATGTTAATAAAGAGGAGTGCCATTAAAAAATAGGTGAATAAAATAATATGTAGTTTCGCGGGTACAATGCGAAAATAAATCTACACAGAAAACACATATATACAAGTTTTGTCATTATTCGGCAGTTGTCTGGTTCTTCATCGCAAGTGTTTTACGCAGCTCGTTTGCGATGAAAGCAGTGCGCAATGCGGTGAACTCCAGGAACACGATGCCAAACGCAAGTTCGACAAATTCAGTATCCATACGACGTTGCACTGCATCTCTCAAAGATTTAAAATTATCCTTCAGCAATACTTTAATGCGTTGCTCGTTGATTTTTTCGGGTGTCTCGTTGGCCGGGATATGCAGCAATAATTCAGCACAAAGCACTTCGACGCACTTCTGTACATTTGCGGCATGTCTTTGTAGTCGTCTGAAGCGTTAGTCGGTGCACACCATTATATGTTGTAAAACCTCGAACGAAGGTTTTTGCATCACAACCGCTGGTGAACAATTTTTACGCTTCTTCTTCGCTAGTGTTTCGGGTTCCAGTTGACTCTCGTTCATCTCATCAGTACATGTGTTTTCAACACGACGATCAAACACAATAGATTTCGAGCCATAGCTTGTCGTGAACAAAATCTCACAGTCGGAGATGTGTATCGGGTCTGGAGTGCGTCTGCCCGATCCCCAAACTACCTTGTGTCCATCGGTAAAATACTTTGAAATATTCGGAAGATGTGTTTGCAGCAAAATCCAATCCTTCGACTCGAAAACAATACCACCAGCCGTGTTATTGTTCTGCAGTTTTACGATAGGTTGTATACTTCCATCGGCCCGCGGTTGTAGGCCGACACTCACTCTCTTCGTCTCTGACTAGTTGAGTGTGTACGTTGTATCGAGAATTAGAGGTCCTTCGAGGCACTTCTTCTCGGTGTCCGACAGCACACGGTACGTGGTCGAGGATTGTAAATCGCTGTTGCGTTGATCTTGAGAGTTGATTGCTTGGTCCATGTTGGACTCAAAGATGAAACTGTCTTTACCAAAGTCACGGGCCTGACTGCCGATTACTGCTATTATACTGGTGTTTATATATACACGCTTCACCCTAAAATATCACACGTGTTTTCAAACGGTGGGGGGTGGAACCGGTTTATTGTTATGTGCAGGTGTCCACCAATATCGTGGGATTCACCGGATGTGTGCATATATTACCAGATTTTCTGTTAACAGGTATTTCAGGGTGGTCTACGCATGACAGCTGTTAAGATTTTTTATAGCCGTTAATATATTTTCCCTCTAGAAATACTTGTATATCGATGGAAAAGATAGTGAGTGTCTTTTGTCGCACCTAAGGAAGGGTGTGTTGTCATAGACCTGCTGTTGCATAGATTAAAGATAAAAAAGTAAGATTCGTGTATTTTCCAACGTCAAAGATAATAAAAATCGTGATAGATAACTGTCACAACAGAAGACGTTTACGATGGTCAGTTTAAGAAATGATGGTGTCGCTAACCAGCTGTCGTGTCGAGATGCTGTTTTCTCACCTCTTACCTGTGTAGATGACCGCTTAGAGATAGTCTTCCGGTTGCAGCGCGAGTGGTAGTAAAAAAAAGAAAAGTGTCCCCAAAGTATCGATGACCAAGTCGAGGGTCGATGCGAAGCTGTTTGGCGATCTTCGCAAGAGACAGCATTGTTTTTATGCTTATTAAGGGTTTTCAAATTTTCTATAAGGGTTGCGTAAACATTGGTTCGCGTTTTGACCAATGTTTACGTTCGAAGAAATGGTCACAGCCTACTTTTCCCTTTTTCTGGCTTAAATCTAACGATAGGGGGTGTGGTTAAAACTATATAGTCTTTGGAAACACAGACTTTGTTTAATTCTCTCTCGAGAAGTCATTCGTGACAGTTCAGCATCCCTCGCGTTTGAAAATCATAGTTTCAACGTTTTTTTTTCGCGTGTGATCTGTTCAGTGTTCGTAAATCCACACGTAGTGAATTGATTGGATTTACAGTAAATTGTGAGTTCTGTGTGAATTGTTTATGAACTTCGAGTGTGTCGTTGCTCGCGTATTACGTGTTTTTTTCTGTCGCTAATAAACTTTGTTTCGGGTTTTCGAATAGTGGACAACGAGAAAACTGAAGAAAAAAAATGCAGTGTGTGAGAAATAATCAGTGTGATCGTGCTCGTAATTTGATCAAGGCGATCATGAAAATGGTCGGCCTTGTTAAAATTCGAAGTGCGGTCATTGTACGTCGCTGCACGCAGCATTGGGCTTCGACGTTGAGAGCGATGTATCTCAGTGAAGCCCAACGCGAATTGAAATCGTTGTTAAGGCTTCTGCCGCTTAGGGTTATTGCTCGGGCTCACGAGCATAAAGCCTTTGAAGCCTCGCATCATGCGATTTTAATTGCGTGTGAGGTGGTGCGAGAGCGAAATGCCGGACACTACCCGGTAGTTCGTAACTTAATCGAACGTTACGAAAATTCGCTTTCCGCCGCCGATCTCGTCGCTTGGGCCGAGCAGCGAGACAGCGATACCTTGGAGGATGAAAACGATGCCAACGACGACGACGAGAAAATTGGCGAGGTCTGCCATGACAATAATGGTCACGATGACGACGACAATGACGATTATGGTGTTCCGGAGAGGTCCGCGCAGCGTGGCGTAGAGGTCATCGACCTCGCGACGCATGCATCTCCGGCGGCTGCCAGCGGCGAGAACCGCGGATGTGATGTTGTCGTTGTCGATCTGATAAGTCCAGCAACTTCGGTGGCGAGCATCGACGAGGCCCCCGTCAACTTGATGGCCCCTGACTCGCCGAATCCACCGCATATCGAGGTGAATGTCGTGATCCGTCGTGGACCGGACGATGATGCGGAGAGCCCAGTATCACCGGACCCCGAACCCGTCGAGGAGTACCTGGAACCTCAGGGTTTACTCCAGGGTGTATTTTATTACAACCCTGAAGACCTAGATAGAATCTGGGTGGTTGAGGACGATCACCAGGAGAGCGAGGCCGACTCTGGTGTCCACACCGTGGGAAGCGGCGTGTCTGCGGCCGTCATGGATCACGGTGATCAGGATCAGCACGTCCCCGGTACCCGAGGAGGAGGAGGAGGAGGAGGAGGACGATTTCATCGATGACCGCGGCGACGACACCACTGTCGAAGATATCAGCGCCAGCATCGCAACGGGACCCGACGTCTAGGGAGATTCCGATGACGCTACTATCGTCATGGGTGACCTCAACAGGGTCCCTCAGCAGGTGGAGAGCCGTGAAAATCATAAGTGTTTATTTTGATAATAAAAAATATTAATTTAACATTAATATACTGTTAAAATATTTG
The DNA here is from genome assembly GCA_963970395.1 of Ephialtes manifestator. Classification (NCBI taxonomy): domain Eukaryota; kingdom Metazoa; phylum Arthropoda; class Insecta; order Hymenoptera; family Ichneumonidae; genus Ephialtes; species Ephialtes manifestator. Next base: position 9,769,116 of record OZ019970.1, read on the forward strand.
CAAATTTTTATTTGAATAAATTTTATCAATTTCTTCATATATTAGATTTAATATATGTGCATTATATAATTAAAAAATTATATTAAATTTCCTGATTTTTATTGTTAGATTTTTCGATTTTTATTCGATGTAGTAGACAAAAATTGTGTAATTTTACTTGCATATTAAATTTAATATATACATTTTTCTTTTACTTTGAGAGTAGTGATAATTATAAGCAAATGTTTTTAACAGTATATAGATAATCGGTTTGCACACATAAAAATCGGTTTAACATCTGTCGATGTTAAACCGTAGGTGTGCGTTCATGGCTTGGCCTGGCGGAGGGTAGTCGGCAACAACAGGGTGGAATACCGTACGGGGACGACCAGTTGGTAAATAACTCGGTCTTGTCGCACCAACTTGACAACCCCTTAATAGGATCTCCAAACAGCCCTGAAGAATATGTTGATTCTTCCTCGACCTCCGACGAGTCAGGCAGCGCTGACGAGACCGTAGAACTCGGCCAGGTATGCTACCGTATTACTCACGTCTTACGAGGGTAGCCTGGTACAATTCCTACGGTCAAGTCGACGAGGGATCCGCTTCGTATGACGATGACGACGACCTCATAGCTGTCCGCTTCGCGGAATCCTATCGGGGCATTTCCGAGGACTAACATTAACTAGTCACTGAGGCTTATATCGCAGGCCCAGCTAGAGGAGCAACAGGTCCCGGAGCAGGAGGCCCCGGAGCAGCGGATCCCGGAGCAGCAGCAGATGGAGATGGAACGCTTCCATCTCTATCACCTCATTCGCAGTCTTCGACGGGATCCTCTGTGAGTTCCTGGATCGCCGAGACCGAAGCAGCGGTTCGTCAATTGGTAAGTGACCGGCGTAATTGGCAGACCGGTGGTGGCTACGCGAGGCCAAATTTTAATTTAGATTTAAGAGTTGCGAGCGACGACGACGACGACGGCGATAATAACGTTCGCGATAGAAATTTTTAGGGTGGTAAAGGTAATGATGCGGGTGTTGCGGACGATAGGGTCGTAGGCGAGTATGTATCGCCGCGCTTTAAAGTCATGACGAGGCAAACGGATATCGCGTTGGTTTCGCCTCCACCGGGTATAAATCCTATTTCGTGGATTCGGAACGCGATTCGCGACATCCACGCGCATTTCATTTCAGGCCGCCCGGTAAATTATATGATAGGAATAGGGTTCATAGGCGAGGGTATGACTGATGGTATCGCGGGCATCGCAATGAAGCCGATATGGCGTTTCAATCACGATCAATTATGGGATTTACTTTGTCGCGTAAATCAAAGCGCCAGAATCCTATCGGTGTACGACACATTAATATTCACAGTGACGTACGTCGATATGGTCACTAGTGCAGGCAGTGTAGAGGAAAAACTTGCGAAAAACCGGTCCATCGTCTCGATCGGCAACACAGACAATTTGTGTTTTCCTCGCTCGCTCGTGGTTGCTCTCGCCAATGCTCGTAGCAAGCACGAGCACACAGACGAAGCGAAAGTTTTTTATGAACGGATACGTCATAAAAAATCGAAGCTTCAGAGAGACGAGGCAAACAAGCTTGTCGGTGAGGCAGGCGTGACAGTCCCAGCGGCAGGGTGCGGACTACCTAAGATCGAGATGTTCCAGCGACACTTTATGGCTACGAGGTTAGCTATAGTGGTGTACGACTGGGTATCTCTAGGTAGTGGTGCTGAAGCGATTTTCAATGGGAAAACGAGGTTCGAAGATACACCGGCGCTTACAATTATCAACATCGCATATTTCAGCGCCGATAATCATTCACCGATTGCGAATCTCACTGCTGCCGGTGGTATGGGGAATTATTGTATTCCGTGCAATTCCTCGTACCGCTATTTGCAGCAGCACAAGTGTACAAGTAAGTGCCCGCGCTGCTACTCGTCACCACCGTGTGCGGTCAGATCTTCGGACGGTGATGAGTGGGAGTGCGATGATTGTAATCGGTTTTTTCATAGCGACGAGTGTTTCGCGAATCATCTCAAGCCTCGCGAAAGTCGTGCAATAGGTTTGCACTCTGAGCGCAAATCGGTCTGTCAGACTGTTCGGTTTTGTAAGAAATGTTCGAAACTCATTGACGCGACAAAGAGAGCCCATGATTGCCAAAGATTATTGTGTCAACAGTGCCGTAGTCCGCACGGACCCAACCAGTATTGTTACATGCAACCGTTGGCCGCCCGTAGCATACAGCTCGACTCGAAGCCGCGAACCCTCTTCATATTTTATGATTTTGAGACCCGTCAGGACACGCCGTACACTGCAACACCGGGAGATGACACTCGAGAACACATTGTAACGCTTTGTGTTGCACAACAGCTCTGCAATGTGTGTCTAGAGAGTGCGGACGAGCTAGATTTGTCTAAGATCTGCGAATGGTGCGGTATTCGAAAACATATTTTCCGAAAATCACCCGTCGCGGAGTTAGTGAATCTGGCGGTACGACGCACAACGTCATTTCGGAAAATCATGTCATGTAGTCGCGAATTGTAGTGATCTCGGGGTTCCTAAGCTCATTCTTACGGGCAACACAATAATATCTATGCGTATAGGGCGCACCGTGTTCATCGATAGCTGGAACTACTTTCAAATGCGTCTGAGTGCTCTTCCGCAAGCCTTTGGCTTCGCTGATAAAATGGGTAAGGGCTCCTTTCCTCATCTATTTAACACGGTTGTTTACCAAAATTACAGAGGTGAGCTACCTGCAGCCGAGTACTACTCACCGGACTCGATAAGTCCGCAAGAGCGCGAGGAATTTTACGAGTGGTATACGGAGAGGGCTGCCACTGGGGATATTTTCGATTTTCCCACTGAAATCGAAAAATATTGCTCGCTCGATGTCGATATTTTGCGACGCTCGTGTCAAGAATTTCGAAAAATATTCCTCGAGGCTGGTAATGTCTGTCCGTTTACCGAGGCAGCGACAATCGCGTTGGCCTGCTCGAAAGTATTCAGACGTAACTTCCTCAAGCCGCGAACGATCGGTATCATCCCGAACGGTGGGTATAGGCTCGCGGAACAACACTCAAGACAGACCAACGCGTAGCTTCTATGGGTAGAGAATGGGTTAGGGCACGAGATCCTTCAGGCCACTAGGGGACGAGAATTCCGACTACCTGAAGGCCCACTCGTTGACGGATTCCTACAGCTTAACGATGATCGTTTTGTGTTTCAATTTCACGGGTGTTATTGGCATGGCCGCCCTCGTTGTTTTCCCGACAATCGCACGCAAAAGTCGCGTTCCAAAGTCGAAACATACGAGAGCCGTTATGAGCGCACCCTCGCAACTGACGCAAAAATTCGTTCTGCAGGCTATTATCGCGAGACGATGTGGGAATGTGAATTCGCGGAGTTGCGTCGATCAAATCCGGCAATAAACGATTATCTTCGTGACCATCCGCGTCTACAATGCGAGACTTTGAACCCTCGCGACGGGTTTTACGGTGGTCGTACATGCAATACTGTCACCGTGTACAACGTAGCGCCGAACGAGAAAATTAGTTACATCGATATCTGCTCACTGTATCCATATATATCGAAGGGTGGCCGCTTCCCGAAGGGTCACCCAGATATACGTGGATACGGAGTGTGAAAAATAGTTAAACGGCTCGTTCGACGCTCTAGGCACGACGGTCAACGGTATGATCAGGTGCACAGTATTGCCGCCGAAAAATCTCTTCCATCCTGTGCTACCTGTTCGCATGCACGACAAGCTGCTATTTCCCCTGTGCCGTACCTGCGCCGAGGAAAGAGCACAGACAGCGTGCTCTCACGAGGACACAGCTGACCGCGTGTTTACAGGTACCTGGGTCATGGATGAGGTTAAGAAGGCCCTTGAGGTGGGTTACAGCATTGAGAAAATCTCAATTATTTGGGCCTACGAGATGACACAATACGACCCCGTAACACGCGAGGAAGGGCTCTTTGTCGAATATATAAATACATTCCTGCGAATTAAGCAAGAGTCTAGTGGTTGGCCTGCAGAATGCATTGATGCCGAAT
>OZ019970.1:9775648-9777020 GCA_963970395.1 Ephialtes manifestator
TGTGTGTGTGTGTGTGTGTGTGTGTGTGTGTGTGTGTGTGTGTGTGTGTGTGTGTGTGTGTGTGTGTGTGTGTGTGTGTGTGTGTGTGTGTGTGTGTGTGTGTGTGTGTGTGTGTGTGTGTGTGTGTGTGTGTGTGTGTGTGTGTGTGTGTGTGTGTGTGTGTGTGTGTGTGTGTGTGTGTGTGTGTGTGTGTGTGTGTGTGTGTGTGTGTGTGTGTGTGTGGTGTGTGTGTGTGTGTGTGTGTGTGTGTGTGTGTGTGTGTGTGTGTGTGTGTGTGTGTGTGTGTGTGTGTGTGTGTGTGTGTGTGTGTGTGTGTGTGTGTGTGTGTGTGTGTGTGTGTGTGTGTGTGTGTGTGTGTGTGTGTGTGTGTGTGTGTGTGTGTGTGTGTGTGTGTGTGTGTGTGTGTGTGTGTGTGTGTGTGTGTGTGTGTGTGTGTGTGTGTGTGTGTGTGTGTGTGTGTGTGTGTGTGTGTGTGTGTGTGTGTGTGTGTGTGTGTGTGTGTGTGTGTGTGTGTGTGTGTGTGTGTGTGTGTGTGTGTGTGTGTGTGGTGTGTGTGTGTGTGTGTGTGTGTGTGTGTGTGTGTGTGTGTGTGTGTGTGTGTGTGTGTGTGTGTGTGTGTGTGTGTGTGTGTGTGTGTGTGTGTGTGTGTGTGTGTGTGTGTGTGTGTGTGTGTGTGTGTGTGTGTGTGTGTGTGTGTGTGTGTGTGTGTGTGTGTGTGTGTGTGTGTGTGTGTGTGTGTGTGTGTGTGTGTGTGTGTGTGTGTGTGTGTGTGTGTGTGTGTGTGTGTGGTGTGGTGTGTGTGTGTGTGTGTGTGTGTGTGTGTGTGTGTGTGTGTGTGTGTGTGTGTGGTGTGTGTGTGTGTGTGTGTGTGTGTGTGTGTGTGTGTGTGTGTGTGTGTGTGTGTGTGGTGTGTGTGTGTGTGTGTGTGTGTGTGTGTGTGTGTGTGTGTGTGTGTGTGTGTGTGTGTGTGTGGTGTGTGTGTGTGTGTGTGTGTGTGTGTGTGTGTGTGTGTGTGTGTGTGTGTGTGTGTGTGTGTGTGTGTGTGTGTGTGGTGTGTGTGTGTGTGTGTGTGTGTGTGGTGTGTGTGTGTGTGTGTGTGTGCTGTGTGTGTGTGTGTGTGTGTGTGTGTGTGTGTGTGCGTGTGTGCGTGTCTGTGTGTGTGTCTGTGTGTGTGTGTGTGTCTGTGTGTGTGTCTGTGTGTCTGTGTGTGTGTGTGTGTGTGTGTGTCTGTGTGTGTGTGTGTGTGTGTGTGTGTGTGTGTCTGTGTGTGTGTGTGTGTGTGTCTGTGTGTGTGTCTGTGTGTGTGTCTGTGTGTGTGTCTGTGTGTCTGTGTGTGTGTGTGTGTCTGTGTGTCTGTGTGTGTGTGTGTGTG